>JAJPUD010010182.1:45802-65316 GCA_023553655.1 Myrmecobius fasciatus | reverse complement strand
GAGGTATTATAAGTATTAACTTCATTTAACAGATGAGGAAACTGTCTTGGAGATAAGAACCTGGTTATGTAGCTTATAGTTGATAAAAATCTTCTATTAAAATAATGACTTTTTTTCCTCTAGTATTCAGAGTACTTGATCTCTGAAGCTATTCATATGCTAACTTCTTGACTACTCTATCATTTCTTGGCTTCAGTGATATTTCTCTATCCCAATTTTCTCCCTATTTTTCTGACCTCTCTTTCTTGGTTTTCTTTTCTAGATTTTCATCTATTTTTTTGTCCCTTAACTGGGGTTTTTCATTTTTCTGTTTAAATTTTTGGTGATCTCCTCTTCTTTAATGGATTCATTTGCATTTCTACCCAGGTGATTCTCAAATTTATATTTCCAGCTTTAGTCTCCCTTCTGAACTTCTATACCATACTACCAATTATCCTAAAATGAATGTGACTGTCTTTCTACAACAAAACCCACTCTTTCTTAAAACTTTCCAATTCCTTTTGGGAACACTAATTTTTTTTAATCACTTAGATTTAGCTGTAAGAATAACAAATACTTAACACCCCTCAAAACTTAATACCTTGTTTATGCTATGAAGAAATGAAATAGGAGACATAGAATAGAAAAGCTGGAGAGGAAAGAAGGGCAAGGAAAACTGACATCTGAGAAACAGAGAAGGAAGACCTGACTTAAAAAGTATATGTCCTAAAAATTATTATAAGTCAGATTGAAAATGACTTAATGAGAAAACCAAAAGAAAAAAATAGAAAAATAGATTAGAAATATTATATAAAAAACAACTAAAAAATAGGCCAAGGAAGAAAAAATTATCTAATCTAAGAATTGTTGGGCTATATGAAAACTGTGATTTTTTTTTTAATTTTTTTTTAAATTTATTTTTTTAATTTTATTTTATTTGCATAACATATGTGTGGGTAATTCTATAACAATAACCCTTACATAGCTTTCCGTTACAAATTTTTCCCCCCAACTCCCCACCCCTCCCCTAGATGGCAGGATATCCACTACATGTTAATTATGTTAAAATATTGGCAAATCGAATATATGTATACATATTTCCAAACTTATCATTGTTGTGCAAGAAAAATCTTATCTACACAAATGATATATCAGATAAAGGAAACACAATGTAAGCAAACATCAATCAAGGAGTATGAGAATGTTATGTTGTGGTCCACATTTCGCATCCCTCTCTCTGGGTGTATATGGCTTTCTTCAGTGAACAATTGGAGGTGGTTTGAAACATTTCATTGTTGAAGAGAGCCATGTCCATCAGAATTGATCGTCATATAGTACTGTTGTTGCCGTGTATAATGATCTCCTGGTTCTGCTCATTTCACTCAGCATCAGTTCATGTAAGTCTCTCCAGGCCTCTCTGAAATCATCTTGCTGGTCATTTCTTACAGAACAATAATATTCCATAATATTCATATACCATGATTTATTCAGCCATTCTCCAATTGAAGGGCATCTATTCAATTTCCAGTTTCTAGCCACTACAAAAAGGGCTGCCACAAACATTCTTGCACATGTGGGGCCTTTTCCTTCCTTTATGATTTCTTTGGGATATAAGCCCAATAGAAATGCTGCTGGGTCAAAGGGTATGCACAGTTTGATAACTTTTTGAGCATAGCTCCAAATTGTTCTCCAGAATGGCTGTATCCGTTCACAGCTCCACCAACAATGCATCAGTGTCCCAGCCCTCCCACAACCCCTCCAACATTCATCATTAACTTTTCCTGTCATTTTAGCCAATCTGACAGGTGTGAAGTGGTACCTCAGGGTTGTCTTGATTTGCATTTCTCTGATCAACAGTGATTTGGAGCACCTTTTCATATGACTATAAATAGTTTTAATTTCATCCTCTGAAAATTGTCTGTTCATATCCTTTGACCATTTATTGATTGGAGAATGGCTTGAATTTTTATAAATATGAGACAATTCTCTATATATTTTAGAGATGAGACCTTTATCAGAACCCTTAAATGTAAAGATGATTTCCCAATTTTTTGCTTCCCTCCTAATCTTGTCTGCATTGATTTTGTTTGTACAAAAACTTTTTAACTTAATATAGTCAAAGTTATCTATCTGGTTTTCAATTAAGAGTTCCAGTTCTTCTTTGGACATAAATTTATTCCATCTCCACAGGTCTGAGAGGTAAACTATATTATGTTCCTCTAACTTGTTTACAAAATCACTCTTTATATCCAGATCATGAACCCATTTAGATCTTATCTTGGTATGTGGTGTTAGATGTGGGTCAAGCCCTAATTTCTTCCACACTAGTTTCCAGTTTTCCCAGCAGTTTTTGTCAAATAGTGAATACTTATCCCAAAAGCTGGGGTCTTTGGGTTTATCAAAAACCAAATTGCTATAGTTATTGCCTAGTTTGTCTTGTGATTCTATCCTATTCCACTGATCGACTACTCTATTTCTTAGCCAGTACCAAATGGTTTTGATGACTGCTGCTTTATAATATAGGAAAACTGTGATTTTAAAAAAAGTATGGATGCCATATTTCAAGAAATGGTAAATGAAATAAAAAATCAGATCCAAAGGACAAAGTGAAAATATAAAAAGTCTGCTAATCAAATCCTAGGAAGGATGTAAACAAAAATCCCAGAAAGGATGTAGACAAAAATCCAAAGCTTCCAGGTCATATAGAGAGTACAACATGCATCCAAAAAAGGAGTTTAAATACAAAAGAGCCACAGTAATAATCTCACAAGATTTAACAGATGTCAACATAAAAGAGCTCAGTATTTGAAACATGATGTCCTAAAAAGTTGTTTTTGATGTCTTTCTTATATATTTTTCTTTTTTTTTTTTTTTTCCCCTTTTGGTTTTATTTTCTCCTTGAGTCATTTTATACTAATTTCAGTATATTCAGTTTATAAGTGAGATTTTTCTCCCTGTTTTCTCAGGTGTCAAAGATAAAGGTTTGCAACCAGTGATAACATATTTATGAAAATTGTAATCCTATTAGGATAGGGGAGGGAGAGAATGAATTTTTAATACAGTAAAATATTTCCAAGCATTCATGATGAAAAGTCTAGAACTTAGCATACATTTTCAAATGGAAACAGTTGACATTTATACTTAGAAAAATACACATATTAGTTTAATTGGGAGATAATGTGTGAGTATGAATTGTTCACACATTAATAGGGGAATAAGAAATATATATCAATAGAGTACTAATATCTTTAAAGGTCATAGAGAAAGGTAAAAATGGCAGAGAGAATATGGATGATTTTGTTCTGTTTTAATGGAGAAGGACCAAAATGGAATGAATAGAGTCCTAGACTAGAAAAGAAAAGAAGGGAAAAAAATAACTATTACATAATAGAAGTATATAAAGTTATATGTTCATGGAAGAATATGTGGGATGAGAGAGTATCCCATGAACCTCATTTTCACTGGACCAAATAAAGAAAGATTGAACACAATTTCTCTTTGTTTTTGTCTCTTCTTTTTCTTTGTCTCCTTTCCATCTCTAACACACATTTCATTGCAGAAATATACATAAACTCAAAATGGAAGTTGGAGAAAACAGGGACAAGAGAAGGGGGTCTCAGGAAGAGGCAAGAGAAAGTTATGGGAATATTCATAAAAAACAAAAAAACAAACTTGAATATTGTGGGGACGAACATGAAGTGGGAATTAAAAGAAAAGGAAGAAAGAATAAAAACATGGAATTGGAAGTAGAAACAGGTTTTTCACTTAGAAAACCACAGATACCAGGCAAAGTCCCTCTATTTTACCACCATCTTTCTTGTGAAGATGTGGGTAGTGGGAAGGTATGAGAAATCAATAAGAAGAAAAATTCCAGAATGACAGGATGGACACAACAGTCATTGTGAATATGAATGGGATGCCTTCACCCATAAACCAAAAGAGCAGAGAGATTTAGAAAAAAATCTAAATCTAAGTTTTTTTTATAAGAAATACACTTGAAATAGAAGTAGACACAGGTTTTTTGAGATCAGAAATGATCTTTTACCTTTCTTTTTATCATTGGTGGTTAGCATAGTGCCTGACACATAGTAAGAACTTAATGCTTATTGACTAGGTGATTTAAAAGAAAAGTTAATTGAATTGGAAGGAGAGAGATAGTAAAACTATGAGTGGAGTGGACTTTTCAGAACTAGACATTAACCAAAAGAAACAAGAATGAAGTTAAGGACCTCAGAAGAACTTAAGAAAAATTATAGTGAACTGATCTCTGGCCATTACTGAATGGAAAGAGGATTTTTATTCTTCTCAACTATATGTGGCACCTTTATAAAAATAGAATTAAACTGGAACATAAAAACCTCACCAAAATATAGAAAAGAAAAAAAATAAGCATATCATTTATTCATCACAGTGCATCAGAATTATGTTTAGTAAAGTTCCCTTAAAGAAAGAATAATATTATGTTGATAATCATTGACTGAAATACTGTGTGGTAGTTCCTGACTTATTTACAAAACACTTTCCTCATTTCCTTTCTAATGTAGGCCCAATTTCATCTTTCTTAACAGAAGTCATCACATAGTTGTTACCACATGATCAAAAATTTAATGACCCCTCTAAATATGTTAGTTACTTATTTGTACATCTAATTTATGTTTCTATGTACGTATATATTTATATATCTAATGATATCTTTATAACCATATTCACAACTTGTCTTATTAAAAAAAAAACAAAATACTTTTGAAGTTATCAAAAATAAGGTATGTTTGCTGAGGGGTAAAAAAGTTATACCAAATCATCCCTAGAGTATAAAGAACAATTCATAGATTTAAATTTTATTGAACAAGTAACCTCAGAGTGCCACAACATTTTTCTGTCTTTTATTATAACAAAGTTTTGACTTAGTTCAGCTTTTCTAGCTTTTTTCATTTACTGGAATACATAAAAGAAGTCCGAACAGTGAACACATTCAAGTGAGATCTTCCAGGAGCAGTTCATACCTTTTATGTTTCTGAAGTCATAAAACCATTATTATTCCTGAATTGAACTGAGTTTTACCTTCAGGTCATAGAGGGAACTATCCTAAAACACTGTATTATCACTTGATATATCTAAATGAAATAAGGATATGTGACTATGGAAAAACATATTAACTACTTCTACTCATGGAAACTTTTCCCAGTGATATGAAAATGTCTTTTGGACTCGATAAATGTAAATTTCCAGTTCAGTTTGGAGCCTTTCCTTTCACAATTATTGGTGTTCTTTCAATCTTCCAATTAACTTATATTTACTTATCTATGTATATGCTATGTTCTTCTCCCCCCTTCCCCCCCACCCCAACTTAAGCTCATTGAAGGCAAGGTTTCTTGTTGACTCGGACCTTCAACTTCCAGCACTTTTCCTTGCAGATAGTAGCCATAAAATTGATGGTGAATGAATTGAATTTAGAACTACTATTGGACATTTAGTATTTTTCTATTGTAACATTTATATGAATTCAAAACAGTCATTTATACCTGAGTCATGGCTATAGGACATAACTAAAACATTTTTAATACATCTGAATTTTAAGGTAATAATCTTTATTAATTGGTAAAAACAATATTCAAAAGACAGTGAACTTTTGATTATTCATTAATTTGCCTCTCAACATATGGATTGAAAAGTCTCATTTTTCTTTTAGTTTTTTAGATTGCCAAGAGAAATAGGTAAAAGAGAAAGTTTATGAAACTAGCTTATTCAAGGGATTTATTAAATGTCCCTTAGGTTCAAATAACTTTTACTATTAGCACCTTTGGCTTTAAACAAAGAAAAAATATTGAAACATTTGTTTAAAATAAAAATAAGTATCTTTTTTTTCCTTTCCTAGTGCCAAGCAAAGCACTCTTCTCATCTAATGTTTGAATATAATAGTAAAAATTTCTCAGACTTTATAACTAGCTCACTTCTATTTCAACTGAGTAAAGTGTTTGTAATTTATCAGCCTTCCTAGAAACTAAGTAAGTTATGTTAGTTATAAAAAATCACCTCCCTTAAGCTAATCAGACATGAATAGGAAGAAAGAAAAAAAAAAAAACTTATATAGTAGAAATGTTTATGTTAAGTACCTTGGAGTGCTTTAGGTTTGTAATTTATCAGCCTTCCTAGAAACTAAGTAAGTTATGTTAGTTATAAAAAACCACCTCCCTTAAGCTAATCAGACATGAATAGGAAGAAAGAAAAAAAAACTTATATAGTATAAATGTTTATGTTAAGTACCTTGGAGTGCTTTAGGTTCCAAAACAAAGAACTTTCCCTGCCCATTATTTCTTAAGATAAATTGTTTTTAAAAATTATGAATTTTTCAATCCAGAATAAAGTTATTTCCACATGCAAGGGACAGAAAAGAAACCATGGGTCTCTTATGTATATCTTATTAAAAGAGAGACTTTTTGAAAGAGTTTACTCCTACTTATTCTGAGCAAAAGTGGGGCAGAATAGCTCCATCAAAAATAGGTGATTTACTGTCTATTATAGATGGTACTCTGTGACTATTTTTTTTTTTTATTTTAATGTTGGGGAGCTGTAGGGAACAAAATCATGGGAAACTCTTGTGAGTCCTCATTTTCTTGAGTATAACCTCAAGCAAACATGGAAAAAAGAATAAAGTTCAAGAAAATATATTCAAGGGGGCAGCTAGGTGGCGCAGTGGTTAGAGCACCAGCCCTGAAGTCAGGAAGACCTGAGTTCAAATCTGACCTCAGACACTTCCTAGCTGTGTGACCCTGGGCAAGTCACTTAACCCCAATTGCCTCAGCAAAAAAAAAAGAAAATATATTCAAGAATTGAACTTGTAATTTCTAAATGCACTTTTATGTATCAGCAAGTGATGGGGAAGAACAATACTGGGATGCTGTTAGTGTTAAACTATTTCTAAATAATAGTGACTAGGCAATAGCATATCAAATTCAGGGATCAATAGATACCTTATATTCATTGTTCTTAAGAAGCAAGTATTTGAAACTGAGCTATATCTAAACGCTATCTAATGTACCTGAAATTCTAGTTTTGGGGAACAAAATCTTGTCTGTTTCTTAAGAAATACATTCAGTTCTTATAATAATGGCCAAAACATCATTTGTTTGGTAAGCATTTATAGTACCTATGTGGTATAGTATGTAGTGTTATAGTAAATAGAGAACTACCTTAGATGTTAGTTTGAGACTCAGGTCTTCTTCTGACATATATTGATTCTTATGACTGTAGACAACTTACTTGACCTTTCAGTGCCCAAGGCAGATCTCAAAGAGTCTAAGATTCAGAGTAGACATTAATTCGCATTGATAGAAGGAACTCCCTATCACTATGATCTTCAGAGATCTGAATCAGTGTCTCAACGTAATACTTTAAGTGCTGCAAGTATGCAAAATTAGAAATCTTAAAGGAAAGTCTCCAGGATCTTTTTTTTTTTTCTTGAAATAATCAGTGTTTATTAAGTGTAGTCTCCAGAATCTTAAAGACTCTTAATTTTCACATAGAACTAAGCAACTATCAAAGAGAACATGAGAGACATGGATCACATGGAAAAATTGAAGGGCAAGTTTTTAAAAATGAATATCAGATATGTGTTTGGATATTAATAAAAGGTGACCCTGGAGGTCATATGATCCATCAAACTCATTTTATAACAAGAGGATAAGAAGTCTAAACATTTTTTGACTTTTTCACTGTCACACATGTAAGTAGCAAAGCTAGGATTTGAACCCATGTCTTATCCAGATCTTTCCATTATAATATGCTGTTTCTCCTATTAATGCAATGAGTTTTGGGGTTTGGGCTTTTTGTTTGTTTGTTTGATACAACAGATATTTACTAACAAACTTTATTCCACATTACGTTCTCTAGAATATTTAGCAAAGTGCCAGATACTGGTTGTGTCCAATGTCCAATTACTTTCCACTTTTATATATCAGTTGTTGACAGGGAGAATGTATCTTTAATTTGACTAGTATTTTGCCAACATTAATTGTTGTATTTGACCTAAATTATGTTGTTTCTTGTATTATTTGATTTGCATTGTTGTCATTATTGTGTGATTCTTTTGTTCTACTTCATTGTGTGTCAGCTCTATCAAGTCTTACTGTGCTTCTTTGATATCTTCATTTTTTTTCACTCTTTATATTACAATAATATACTTTTCATTTATATCAGTCTGTTCATGTCTGTTATTAAACTTGTTTTGTTTTAAGCTTTTAGTTCTATAAAACTTGTTTTGTAATTGCATAAGGTTGTATGTATCTTGGTAGGTTAATTACCAGATATTTAATGCATTTTGTTACCCTAAATAAAATTTCTCTTCCTCTCTCCTTACATTTTGTTAAGAATATGCAGAAAAAACTTAATGATTTTTATGAACTAATCTTTTATATTATTACTTTGCTAAAGCTATTATCCATTCATTTTTAGAGAGTAATTCTTAAGAAATAATGCCCAGCTAAAAAGCTAGTAGGGAATAGATTATGTACAGAAAGATGCTAAAAGTGAAAAGTAAGAGAGCGGTAATTATGTGCCCTTAGAAAAGAGTTCAAAAAGAAAGTGAATCTTTAAGCCTTCAAGAAAGTGAAGAATTTGGAAATATAGAAAGAGGAGGAAAGGCATTTTAGATTGAAAGAGCAAAGACAGGTTAAAATGCATGTGATATATACGATAAAGAGAAAACAATCCACTTTACTATTTATAGTCTCTGTGCCTAGGAAGAAAGGGCCATTAATTGATGGTAAATTCTTGAATCCAAACTTAATCGGCTCAAAAAATAGGAAAAACATTTGGGATTCTTTAAGCAGAATAATGGTTACATAGGTTAGAGGAGAAAGAAACTGGAGTTAGATAAGAATACTATGGTAATAACCCAGATCTGAAGTGATTGAATTCCAGGTTAAAATTGTAGTAGAAAGGAAGAACCAGAATCAGTTGTCCTTGTTGATTACTAGATATAGTTATCTAAAAGATAGAAAGGGAGAACTATAAAAATTACAATATGTTCATGCCATTGATATAATTAACTGGCAAATTGGGGATCAGATCTGTTTGTCAGAAAAGATTTGCTTAATGGAGATAGAAGTCATTGGTCATATATCTTAGATTTTAGTTTAATGGAGTTCTGTTTAGGTATGTTTCATAGTGGAATAAAGCCAATCTTGAATTCCAGATGATTGCATACAAAAATATCAATTTTCATATGTATAGAGATGAAAAACCAAGGTGATAATTCAAATGAGCTGTTATTTTTATTATTGTGAGTACTTGTTCCTTTCCAGTGCAGCTTAAAAAAACTCCGTGCCTTAGTTGATGGTTTTATGATATGCCTGTGACCAAAAGAATTAATTACCTGATGACCAGCATTCTGATTACATCTCCAAACTTTGGTAGGCTGGTCTTCCATAACTGGCATTTTAATTCTTATAGAACCTGTAGTAAATATCTTGGTAGGATCAGTTAGAACACTTACTCCATTGAAATAGCCTTGAGACCTCAGGATTATCTCTGTGCCATGTTGAAGAGTAGGGGAATTTGATAGAAATTTGATGCTACAGTATGAATAAAGAGTAAATGCTTGTTTTATGTGGATTTTTTTTTTTTGTTGTTGTTGTTGTTGTTTAGTATTAACTTAAGTGATTAGGAATCACTGGGGAAACCATGTATTACAGTCACTTAATTTGGGCAAAACAATGTTAGAGATGACATTTTAGATGGAGGGAGGTATATAATAATGAATGCTCTCTTTTTAAATGTTGTAAAGAATTTAAAGGGCTAAGTAAAACAAATTGTAGAAGCTAAATGGCAGCATTTTTATTCATTATTTAGTAGCTGGGTATAATTTGCTTCTTGGTTGATTTTAAGTTGAGTAGATTCTAAAATTTAGTTTGTTTTTAAAGAAATTATAGTCGATTTTTCTAAGCTTGGATACAAAGCATGGTATTTTCAAAACTAAGCCTTTGCATTAAAAAATCCATTTGGTTCACTATTATCATTTTTATTATTATTTGCAAAACTCATGATTGTATAATTTTAAAATTCCAAATCATAATAATGAGAAAAAACAAAACAGTCTGAAAACATATTTCTTAAAGAGAAAGTATTTTTCCATCTAGAGATAAAACCCATTGTTGACAAATAGCTTGTAACCTCATCCTATGCTGTGTTTTAACTAACCACACAAATTTCTCAACTTCTAAAAAAGACTATAACTTACATTAGCACTAATCAAAATCATTTATATGCATAAAGAAAGAGTACCTATTGACTTTAATTCATATGTTAAGTTTTGCTATATGTGTTCTACTACACATCAGTTCTACTGTAACAATTGAACTTATACTGAAGTAATTAGAACCTCTATTTTTCTCCAGTCATCATTATACTGGTCATATACACCTTTTTTTCCCCCAGGGTGACCGTAGGTTTGATTTAATGGATTTTCATAGTTGTAAACTTTTTTTTTTCCTAAGTAAGAGAAATGTAGCGAATTCTTAAATAATGTATTTTCCAGAATATTTGCAAATGTTGTTATGAAAAGTAATTCTATCTCCAGGCCCTTGTATTTTTCATGTGCTGAAGAAAGGCTTAGATTGCTTTTGATTGAGATTTTACCCATTTTATTGAGAAGTGGTGTTTCAGGATCAAGCTGAATTGCACAGCATAAGAAAAGAGCAGTGAGCATTTGATGGAAGCAGATAATAAAATGCATCAATTGTGTCAGCACCTCGTTGCAGTCACATCTGGCTTACTGTCAGGGTCCCATTAGATTCCTGTGGTTTTATGTGCCAAAAATAATATGCTCTGTAGTTAATGGAACCAGGATATTTGCAGTTTGATTAAAAAAAATCATCTTATTTTCTTTTAGATCTTTGTCAGCTTAAGTTCCATTTGAATACTGCCTTGTCTCTTTAAAATTTTATGACTGAGAGATCAATTGTTCTTTTGATCCATTTCTCTCTTTTCCCTCCTTATTACAGTGACTCCAGCAGCCTCAGCAGTACTGATGCTGGTTTGTTTACCAATGATGAGGGAAGACAAGGTACTGAAATGTCATTAATTTTCTCTTCCTCCTTTGGGAAAAAAAAAAAAAAAAGTTGTGTTCATTAAAAGTTATTTTATGAGTTGATGACTTATATAATCCATTTTAAAGTAAACGTATGGCTTAATAGACTTGAGATTCCATTTCATAACTAGTCTTTTAGATGCTATGAATCGTCAAGTCCTAAAGCAATTAAATTTCTTGATTATCTCCTACAGCTAGTACGTAAAGCTTATAATATTAGGAAGGATTATCTTTCTTTTTGAGACTAGTACTCTGAAAGCTTTATGTACCTGAGTCTTTTCAATTTTGTTGTTCTTTTAACAAATTCACAAGAGAGTGGTTCTCATTCTCTAACTGATTACAATTGTCTTTAAAATTGTTAAGCATTGATATAGCTGGATTTGAAACTCATTTGTCATTTTTATTCAGCTGTGGCATTTATTCCTCCTATCCATTTTTATAATTAGATGATTTTCTTGAATTCAGATTTCAAAATGGGGAAATGGAAATAGTGTTGTCTATTTTTTTGTGTGTCTACCTTCTTTAAGAAATTCCTGAAAATGTGCTTTCCTAATTTTTTTTTCATTGTAACATAACAATAGTTAAAAACTACCCATCTTAAAGAAAATATGGAAGAATCTTAATCATTAATTAGGATGTGTTTAAGAAATCTCACAAAAATTTTATCTTGTTGAAGTTGCTTCTAATTCATTTATTGTTACTAGAAAAGAAATAGTGTAGGGTTTTTTAAAAAATTATTTTAATCATTTTGTGGTTTTAAACAAGTAAATAATTTAATTACAACTTTAAAACAAACAGGAAGTGTTTTTCATATCATATTTTTTTCCAGCCCATCTATCCCTATAGAGATACATTTGTAGTAAAATGAATGAAATATGATCATTAGTTTTATTTCTAGTAGAAATTATTTGTTCTAAATGAGTAGGCTTATGGCTAATTTTAAAGGTAATTTTAACCCACTTGTAAAATTCAAGAGAACTTTATTTTGAAGTTAAACTTTTTTGGCGAGAAAGATGATAAGATTCCAATAGCTAGGAAGGAACTCTGCCAAATTTCTTTCCACTTTTAGGTAAGGATTAACTAAATTATCCCCAAAAGATAACTTTCTCTAGATCAGATTCCTATAAATTTGTTTGTGTTAATTTAAAAAAATCAGCCATCCAAATCTTTAAAAAGCTATTAATCTTAAAGAAGTACAGTATAGTATAAGAAACTTCTGTCTTTTCATTTTTTCTGTCATGTACATAATTTTTTCTGTTCTGCCCAACTCTTTATCACTTCATTTGGAGATTTCTTAGCAAAGATATAGGAGTTATTTGCCATTTCTTTTCCAGTTTTGTCACTAATAAAAGGAGTAAATGTGTACTCACTAAAATAATTCTTAGTGACAAAATAACAAAATGCTTTAAAACTATAGTCATTGATATATAATACATTAGCTTTAAACTCTCATTGAGGTCTCCAGTTTTTTGAGATGGCTTAACTATTCTTATCCTCCCTCAATTATATGTAAAAAAAAAATTTAACATTCACTTTTTTTCCAAATTTGAACTCCAAATTTTCTTTTTTTCCCTTCCTCCTCCTTGAGAAGACAAGCAAATTGTCATAGATTATATGTGTATGGTGAACATATTTCCATGTTCACCATATTACAAAAGAAAATAGACCCCCCCACCCTTTAGGGGGGGTCTATTTCAACAAGAAATCCAAAGTAAAAAAGTATTCTTTGATCTCCATTCAGCCTCCATGATGTTTGTTATTTCTCTGGAGGTGTATAGAATCTTTCATCATAGTCTTTTGGAATTGTCTTGGATCGTTGTATTGCTGAGAATAGCTAAGTCATTCATAGTTAATTATTCTACATTGTCACTAATACGGTGTTCGGTTCTGCTCACTTCTCTGTGTATCAGTTCATATGTCTTACCAGAGTTTTCTGAAAGCCTCTTGCTTGTAATTTCTTATAACACAATAATATTCCTTCACAGTTATATACCACATGTTTAGCTAATACACAATTGATTGACATCCCCTCAATTTCCAATCCTTTACCACCAAAGAGCTGCTATAAATATTTTTGTATGTAAAAGTCAACTTGAATAGGAAGATAATGTTACTTATTAAAATTCAGTCTGACTGCAGTGATTTAGTTGAGTATCTTGTTTTCTAAAACTAACTCAAGGAATTTAAATACATTGTTAATAACAGAGTACACATTATTTTGAGTTTACTCATAATTTTTTAAATTCAAAAGTAGCTTAATGGCCCATTTGAATCATGTCAGTGATTCTTATTATCTGATAAGAGGAATGTACACTAGTCTTATGATTTAATTGGAATTGGAAATTCTCTCTACCAATGCAGGTCAATACCTTTGAAATGTATAGACTCAATGAGTTGCCTAGAGCATTGAGAGATTATGGGGTTTACTCAGGATCACATATCCTTTAATTTGGACTTGACTTCAAAGCTAACTTTCTATTTACTATGCCATGCTGACTCTCTATTATTTGATATCTCCTATTAAATTTATCCATTTTATTTAGAATAATGAAAGTTATTATCTTAAAAGCTGTGTTTATCACTTAAAATTGAATCTTTCTCTGATCTTAAATAAAAAAAATAAATTTCAGTTGAAATTCAGGATTATTTTCTGTGCATCTTTGGCAAGGTAGACTTTGAAATGAATAAAAAGGTTGAGATAATTTTCATGGAAGCCAGCATTAAGGAAAAAAAAAGACTTCTGAAAATCTTAGATGTAACTTATGAAGTCCCAAATTTCTTTTTACTATATACTTTATATTTTTCAATTAGTCATCTATTTTGTTCCTCAAAATTACATGTTTAGATATTTTGCAGGTCTGATTATTTTTCATTTCTTATCTTAAAAAAGAAGGAAAATCATTATTCTCAATAAAGAAATAGTCCTTAATTTTAAATTAATTGTTCCCCTTAAATTAGACTTTTAAATACGTCATACTTGCTAGTTTGTGTTTGTGGCAGTATAGCATAGTGTTTCTCAACATACCCCATGCTACTGTCACTTTTCATTTAAAATCAACTTTTTCAAAACTATTTCTTAATGAACTTAATCAGATTAATTTTGTTTAGTCACATCTGTTCATGATTGTTTCCCTTTTTACATTCCATACAAATCATGAAATTAAGCTAATTATATACCATTATCAGCTGCAAAGAACTAGTTTCACAGTTTTATACCTTTTAATTCCCTGCAGGAGATTAAGGCTTGTTTTTTCTTAATATGGAAAAGGTAGTAACTTAAATGGATTTCCCTGCAGTTATTGCCAAAGGATTAACCAGTTTATTATTGTTTTTCACATTTCTAAATTGGTTCTAAAACATTACATTTTATGGGTTCTTATTGATGGCAATGTTTGTCATGCCATTAAAAACCATTCCTGGAATGGAGCTGCTATGTAAAAGAAAAAACATATTTTTGCCTTTTTTTTTTTTTTTTTAATAATTGTGCATTCTCTTGATGTTAAACCTGAATCTTTGGGGCTTGGGGGGTTTTTGATTTATTATCTTTGTACAGGTGATGATGAGCAGAGTGACTGGTTCTATGAAAAAGAGTCAGGTGGGGCTTGTGGCATCGCAGGAGTCATTCCCTGGTGGCAGTCCGAAGAGTCTACAGAATTAGGAAAAGAATTGCCAGATCCCGTCTTTCAAAGTATCTTAAGTGGCTCTTTTCCTCTTATGTCACCTTCAGGCAGAAGAGGTCAGTAACACTCAGACTCTGAGAGGTAGGCAAAATGCTTGGGAATCTTTACTCAGAGGTGAAATGTAGACTTAAGTATGTTATTTTAGTTTAATTGGTTCTAACTATCCTATTTCCTGATGTGTCTTAATATTGTTGCTACTAATTATTGGTTAAAATAAAAGACCAACTTTCACTTACTTTCCTTTTCCTTGCCATATCCCTATGATGGCAGTCAGAATTAAGGTCTTGAAGAAAAATGTGAGGAACATGTGATGAGTAGGCACTTCTAAGCCAAAGAGTAATCAACAGCTGCCTGTATTATAAATCCTCTTTGATTTCTTCTAATGTTTACTAGATAAATGTTTCTCTCATACATGTTTTACTTTCTTTTTAATTTTACATATGCACATTAAATTATTATGTATGCATAAATATATGTATATGTATATTTTCCCTCCAACCTCTCAGTATTTACTAAATTGAGTTCTTTTGTTTCTAGGTTTCCAGGCTAGACTTAATCATCTACATGGAATGCCCTCAAAAAACATCAAAAAATCTGGAGGAAATTCTACTACAATGGTAGGAATTTTTTTTTTTTTTTTTTATTAATTGTCAATATTTGGAAATGTTCTTCTCTTTTTGTTGAATAAAAAGCCACATCCTCATCCTTGATGTCCCAATGTTGTAGCTAAAAATGATCCATTTTCTTGTAGGTTATAAACTGGACCAGTGAGATTCCCCCTATAAACCAAATCTTCTAATGCTAATTAATTAGATACTAAGTTGAACATCTGGGGAATGACATTCGAGGGAACCTGGCTCCTGTCCTCTTCCCTGGAGATATACTATTAAAGTCAGAGCTGTCTGGTGGAAAGATGAGAATGTTTTTGTTCAAGGACTGGAATTCTTTCCTTTTAGTAAGAAATGAACAGATTGAGGAGCTTTTTTAGTAATTTAGGTTGAGCATGAGAAGAGGCAGAAATTATTATAAATAAATTTATACTTTTTTTATTCCACATTTTTAATACTTTATTTTTTATAAAGTTTTTTATTTTCAAAACACATGCATAGTTTTCAGCATTCACTCTTATAAAACCAAATTCCACATTTTATTTTCCCCCACTCTCTTCCCTAAGTGGCAAGTAATCCAATATATGTTAAAAATTAATTAATTATTATAATTATTTTTGATTAAGGCAATTGGGATTAAGTAGATTACCCAGGATCATAAGTGTAAAATATCTGAGGCTGCATTTGAACTCAGGTCCTCCTAACTCCAGACACAGTGCTTTATCCATTGCACTATATCTAACTGCCTCCCACATTTCTTTTAACATTGAAACTTCATATTATTTTATTTTGTCAAAATCTTTCCTAGAGTTAGGAAATTTAGAACTCTTATTCTTGATCCAAGAATTCCTTGATATTTTATATCATGTCTAGTGAAAGAATAATCAGTATGTATCAGAATTATTTCAAGTGAATTGTGACTAAGTAGTGCATTGGCATTTATGGTTCCATATTGGGTGAAGAAGTTTAACCATGATTGATCATAATATCTGAGTTCTTATTGTATTTTCAAAAGAGTAGTAGATAAGAATGCTCTTTTTTTAAAAAATAAAGTTCACATTTTACATAAAATGGACATCCTATTTGAATTATTGGCTTTTTAATCTCTGTGTTTATTGAAAAAATATTTTACAGTATAATATTATTATATTATTGAAATGGTCCCAGGTCTTTTTTAGACCATAGAATGTAGTTTAGAAACTATTGATCTAGGGAATGTTGAACATTATCTAGAGCTATTGGTTTTACTTTGTATCTTAAAATTGATGTTTTTAATACTCTTTTTAAACAACTATTTAAAACAATATTTCCCTTCCCCAAAGAGATTTTTGGGATTTAGATAAAAATAAGAACTGCTCTTTAAATATCCACAGAGCTCCAGAAAATGTTGACTTGGAATATTTAAAAGCATTATGTAAACTAATTTTCACCAAGTTAAAAAAAAGTTATAATTTGTTGGCTAATATATTGTTATTTTGTTCAGCATATAGCAGCTTGCATAATTATAGTTGTGATTGCATCAAGGTGATTAACATTAAGTGCCAACAATTTTTAGTAATCATTTCTTTATTATGTATTTTATATTATTTTATACCTTCATTGTCATTCAGACATTAAGATCAATTGAACTATAAATTGAAATGAAATTTTATTATAAGGAAAAATTTTAGCGTATACAATATTTCAGACTGATTAATAATCAGTCACCTTTTTTGCTTGTGGAGACTGAATACAGTTGAATCACAAGTGTAAAACTGTTCCTGCAACTGGATATTTTTGCTTTTGCTTATTTAAGGTGAACACTAATATTTTAAAGTTAATATAGGTATTTAAAGGTAAAGTAATGTGGTTTTGATAATTGCAACCCATTTTGTATAGACCATTATGTGTTATAGACTGGAAATTCAGATGATTACTTCTAAAATATATATATATACATATATATGTATAAAAGAAATTTTTGTGTAATGACTGTCTTTCAGATATGAATAAGACTTTAAAACCTTGACCTATGAACTTTGCCTTACTGATCATGAATCGAGATGAATGCTCTGTAGTTCTTGGTGCAGTTTTACCTATTTTTATTTTTGGTTCACTGCTTGCTTGAGCATAGCTGGGATTTGTAGCCCATTTTCTAGGCTTATTGCAATCTCACTGTGGTATTTTATAGGAGCTATTACAACTGATAGGTTAGCTTCATGGTATTGATGATACATGGCTTAACTATAGTAAGAGCTGCCTTCCCCGTCTAAATTGTAAAAAGGTGATTAAGTTTCAGTTGATGGAGATATACTGTATATATATGTGTTTATAACGGGACTAGTGCATTAGGTCATAAACTGTTTCCCTGGCCTATTTTTTTATATTCAAAATTTAGCTGAAGACAATGGCTGCTGCTTTTGCTTTTTATCCCTTCTCTTATTTGTAAGACATCCTTTTAAGGACTTCAAATTATATAATTTTCTTTTTACTAAAATGCTTGTTTGTACAAGAAAGTTTTGAGTTCAGATTCATGAAGATATTTTAATTATATTAATTGTTCCATAATATTTTACTCATCTTTTATCATTTTAGAACTCAAGTATTTGAAAAATGAAGGCATGCAGTATAATAATCTACATAAAATATGATAAATTCCTACAACAGAAATAAGTTTTCTTTCAGAAAGACATTTTTGAATAAAACTAAACATATGTAGCACTGACTCATTGAACAGAATGACACCTGATTCTATTCAATCAGGGATTGCACAGGCTAGGTGAGGATTTTTATGAGTCATTATTATAGTTCCGATGTAACGCAGAGGGAAAATTTTTTACTATCTTATTAGTATGAAGCAGGGGTTCCTAACCTATAGTTCAATTTCAGGGGAGCTGTAAACTTTCATGGGGAAAAAATTATATCTTTATTTTCACTTTGGTTTCCTTTGCAATCCTATATCTCATTTTATGCATTTAAAATCATTCTAATAATGTAGACTTCACCAAGCTAGTAAAGGGTCTATGATATAAAATAGGTTAAGAGTTCCTAATGTAAAATAAAGTATATTTGAGCATTGGTCAACAAATGGATAGGGGGAACTTTGTAGTTATGATAAATGTACTCAGTTATAATAGCTAGCATTTATATAGTTCTTTAAGGTTCACAAAGTACTGTTGTGTGCTAGGCTCTGGTCATTTGTGTTTACTTGGACAAGCTTCACCCACATTTCATTTAAATCTTGTCGTTATTATAAACTATGCAGAATTATTTTGATAAATATCAAGTTGAAACTCTGTACACTGGCTTGTCACAATATAACTTTTATTTTATACCAGACTCTTCTTAGAAACTTTTATTTTTTTTTTTTTTGGTTATTTATGAAGTTATTCATTTGAAATAACATCCATACTGTCATAATTTTTTTCCAGACCTGAGTTTTAAAACACCATATAAAAACAAAAACAAAATAACATGTAAATAAGATGGAGTATGAGTAAACAGGGAGTCCTGAGTGTTATTCAGAAGAATAAGTATTAGTCTTATTACATTAAAGTTTGAGCTAACAGGAACTAAAGAAAATAGAATACTTGACTAATTGTTCCCTTTCTCATTCCCACACCAAAATTTTAGAGGGGAGGGTAAGGGAATGTAATGATCATTTATATAACACCTACTTTTTAAAAATTTTATTTTATTTACAAAACATATGTATGGGTAATTCTTCAACATTAACCCTTACATAGCTTTCTGTTACAAATTTTCCCCCCAACTCCCCAACCCTCCCCTAGATGGCAGGATATCCACTACATGTTAATTATGTTAAAATACTTGACAAGTCGAATATATGTATACATATTTCCAAAGTTATCACTGTTGTGCAAGAAAGTCGTATCTACACAAAAGATATCAGATAAAGGGAACATAATGCAAGCAAACATCAATAGAGAACATGAAAATGTTATGTTGTGGTCCACATTTCACATCCCTCTCTCTGGATGTATATGGCTTTCTTCAGTGAACAATTGGAAGTGGTTTGAAACATTTCATTGTTGAAGAGAGCCATGTCCATCAGAATTGATCATCATATAGTATTGTTGTTGCCGTGTATAATGATCTCCTGGTTCTGCTCGTTTCATTCAGCATCAGTTCATGCAAGTCTCTCCAGGCCTCTCTGAAATC
>JAJPUD010010182.1:0-39697 GCA_023553655.1 Myrmecobius fasciatus | reverse complement strand
GTGCATATATATTTAGCATTGATATTGCTACATTATCTGTGGTACCCTTTAATAAAATATAGTTTCCTTCCTTATCTCTTTTGATTAGATCTATCTTGGCTTTTACTTGATCTGAGATAAGGATTGCTACCCCTGCTTTTTTTTTGTTCACCTGAAGCGAAATAGGTTCTGCTGCAGCCTTTTACCTTCATCTTATATGTGTCACTGTTTTACATGTGTTTCTTGTAGACAACATATTGTGGGATTCTGGTTTTTAATCCAGTCTGCTGTCTGCTTCCGCTTTATGGGAGAGTTCATCCCATTCACATTCACAGTTAAAATAACTAATTCTTTATTTCCTGCCATCTTATCTACCCAAGTTATGTTTTTCCCTTTCCTTTCCCCTTTCTCCCTTCCCCCCTCCTCAGTATTTTGCTTTTGATGACCCCCTCCCCAAACAGTCCTCTACCCTTTAGATGCCCTTCCCCTTTTTTACTCCTTTCCCCTGACTCTATTATTTTCCCTTCTATTAGTTTATCCCTTTCTTTTTCTCCTTTCCCTCCCACTTCCTTCTAGCAACAGACAAGTTTCTCTTTGAAATCAAGTGTCTGATATACACTTTTAGAGCCCAAACTGATGAGAGTAAGATTTACACAATGCTCATCTCCCTCCCTTCTCTCTCTCAATTATATTAGGTTTTCTTTGCCTCTTCATGAGATATTATCTTGTTTTTACCTCCTTTTTTTAAATCTTATTTTACCCCCTTTTCCCTCTTTTCCCCATTATGGTAACCTTTCCCCCTCTAATTTTCTTTTTCATATTATCAAAGTAATATCTAGTTAATTATACCCCCAAACTTTAAGTATCCCCATAGTAGAAATAAAGTTCTCAAGAGTCCTTTCCTTTTTACCTTTTTATGGTTTTCTTAAGTTCTGTGTTTGGAGGTCGAATTTTTTGTTCAGATCTGGTCTTTTCATTAGAAGTAGGTGAAATTCACCTATATCATTAAATGACCATCTTCTTCCCTGGAGGATGATGCTCATTCTAGCTGGATAGGTTATTCTTGGCTGTAATCCAAGTTCCTTTGCCTTTCAGAATATCTGGTTCCAGGCCCTTTGATCCTTCAACGTGGAGGCAGACAGATCATGTGTGATTCTAATTATTGATCCTTGGTATTTGAATTGTTTCTTTCTAGCTGCTAGCAAAATCTTTTCCTTGGTGCAGTAGTCCTGACATTTAGCCACGATATTCCTTGGGGTTTTAATTTTGGGGTCTCTTTCAGGAGGTGATCGGTGAATTCTTTCAATGGTGATTTTGCCTTCTGATTCTACAACCTCAGAGCCGTTTACTTTTAGGATTTCCTGGAAGATAGTGTTTAGATTCTTTTTTTCATCATGGCTTTCAGGAAGTCGAATAATCCTTAGATTGTCTCTCCTAGATCTATTTTCCAAGTCAGTTTTTTTTCCTAGGAGATATTTCATATTTTCTTCTATTTTTTCATTTTTTAAATTTTTGTTTAACTGATTCTTAAAGTCTTATTGAGTCATTCACTTGCATTTGTTCAATTCTTATTTTTAAAGTGTTGTTTTCTTCAGTTACTTTTTTAAGCTCCTTTTGTAACTGGCCAATTTGTTCATTGCACTCTTTTTCCACTTCACTAATTTTATTTTTCATTGCATTATTGTCTTTTTCCACTTCGCTCATTTTATTTTTCAGTGCATTATTGTCTTTTTCCATTTCACTAATTTTATTTTTCAGTGCATTATTGTCTTTTTCCACTTCTCTAACTTTATTTTTCAATAAATTGGTATCTTTTTCATATCTCTTTTGCAGGGCATTATATCCTTCTTGCACTGAACTCAGTTTATTTTCCCATTTATTCTCCAGCTCTCTTTTGAGATTCTGTATGCAATCTTCCAGAAAGGCCTTTTGAAAAGGGGACCAGTGATGGTCCTTAACTTCCTCTGGAGTTTTGTGTGAATGAACCTCAGGATCTGGGGTCTGCCCTTCTTCCTCTCGATAGAAGCTGTCTATGGTGAGAGCTCTCTTTTGCTTCTCTATTTATTTATTTTTTTTAGACAGCGTGGAGGTTTGCTTAATGCTAGAAAAGTGGGGCTGAGGTACTTTGCCCTGAGGCAAGTCTAAGAATTAACTTAAGCTGCTGGGCTGGTGGGGGCTAGGACTAAGTCCGAATTACTCCTTAAACAAGGCAAGTCTGCCAGAACACCTGCCCCCAATCAGGACAGATTGTCCCGAGTGCCTTAGATAAACTCCAGGTGTTTAGAGTTTGGAGTTGGGAGTTTCTGCCTGGATGAGCTGAGTCCCACCCTCACTTTCGGGATGTACCGAGTAAACTGTTTTTCTCTCTGTCCAAGTTAAACAGACCTGATATAAAGTTCTTCAGAGGTAACTGGAAGCAGTGTCCAAATATTTCTGAATTCATTGACTTGAAGATCAGTTCAGAGGCTTGTTTTATTGTTGATTTGAGAGAAGATCGGAGGAGGAAACAGAGTCAGCGTCTTCACTCTGCCATCTTCGATCATTACATAATCTTGGTGTTACTGTGTACAATATTTTCCTGGTTCTGTTCACTTCACTTAGCATCAGTTGCTGGAAGTCTTTCCAGGCTTTTCCAAAATCAGTCTGTTCATCATTTTTTATACAACAATAATATTCCATTATTTTCATGTACCATAATTTATTCAGCCATTCCCTAATTGAAAGGCATCCACTTAATTTCCAGTTCCTTGCCACTGCAAATAGAAAAGCTACAAACATTTTTGCATATGTAGTTCCTTTTCCTCTTTCATGATCTTTTTGAGATAAAGACACAGTACTTATATTGCTGTATCACTGATGCGCTGCTGTACTCATAGTTTTATATATAGTTCCAAATTGCTCTTTAGTATGGTTGGATCATTTTACAACTCCAGCAATAATGCATTGGTGTCCCAGGTTTCAAAAACCTGGTGTGTGTGAAATGGTACTTCAGAGTTGTCTTAATTTGCATTTCTCTAATCACTAGTGATTTGTAGAATTTTTTCATATGACCATAAATGACTTTAATATTTATCATGTACATACAACTTTATTTCATGGTATGAATAAAAGTTGAATGGTTAATCTTTTCATTCTTCGGGTTGTAAAATCCCTAAATGTATAACTGACCAGATGTTTCATCTTATTTGTAACTCGAGAGAGCTATTTAATGACCCTCATAAGCAGAAGGCTGAATCTGAACCTTTCTAGAAATTTGATTTTTGTATATTAGTAGTGTATATCTTATCACATCCTATCTTGCCCCCAGATACCCTTTTAAAGCTGAATATAGTTAGGCTTCACAGAGTCCAAATATATTTAATAATGCTCTTACACATCATGGCTGTTTGCAAGAGAGGGTGGTGCTTTGGAATAGCAGGGAAACTCATACTGCTGAATATAAAAAAATTCTGGGACACTATTGATATCCAAAGATTAAGGAAAAGAATATAGAACATTCTATAAATAATAATTAAAATTAAAATCTATAAAATTATTTGAAATAAAGTAAAAAAGTATTAATTATAGTATTGTCCTTTGATTACTTATTTTTGAGAATATATAGAATTAGACATTTGTAAGAAATGTATACTCAGATTTCTATATTAATCTTCCATTATATCCTTCTTACTTAATGTTAGAATTAACCCTCATTGCTATTACTTGAAGTTAAGAGTGATTATCTAATTCAGTGGTCATAAACTTTATGAAACAGAAATTTACATAAAGTTACTTTGGTATATGAGTGTAATGGAATATTACTATACTCTTAGAAAATGATAAAATATAAAAAATGTATAGGTGCATGAGAAGACATATAAAGTGATACAGAATGAAATAAGTAGAATCAAGAAAACACATACACACGTGTATAGTATGATATATGTGCATATATAAATGACCTCTCAACAGCAATAGATACTGTTAATTTGTGCTTTTCTGAGTCAATAGCAGTCTACAGAGATCTGTTTCTATTTGAGTTTTACACTACTGGTCTTTAGCACTATGTAAATGACACTAAAATTTTTGGTTCATATCACTTCATGTCCTGTCAAATTCCAAGGCTGTATACTAGAACTTGACCAACACATCTTGGTATCATATCTGAATCTCTTGGATTACTCAGAAGATCTTATGAGGCAGGGATGGGGAACCTTTTTTTCTTCCCAGGCCCAATTTCAATATTTATAACATCATTTATGGACTATAAAATTTATCAACTTATAGAACTCAAGCAGTGGGAGATTGTTGTACCTAGATTTTAGCTCACTACCGTTCCCTGTAGTTGCCTTAGTAAATGATTTTGTGGGCCTTATATAGCTGGCGGGCCAGATGTTCCCTATCTCTGTTCTAAGAGAATGTGATTAATTTCATGAAAATTCATATGAATTACTAGGAAAAGTACTCAAAATACAAAGTGTTTTGATAAATCAGAAGTATTATATTGACATAAAAAGGTAATATTAGAATTAATATATTTTTACTTTGAATTTCAACAATTTTACAGATTCTTAATTATCAATTCCAGAATATTCTACATTATTTTCCATAATCCTTAGTGTCTATCACTAGTGTCTTGGAATTGTGATATATTCAGAGCTATTTTTATCCTTGGAGAGGTGACTTAATCAATTTTCCCATTTCTGTAGACACATAAAATCATGTTGTGTTGAAGTGACTCTTTTTATCATAATTTCATAAGGAATGCAAAGTATGATAAATTTTGCTTTTAATTTTCCTTTTCTATGTATAAAAATATTTCTTTCTGTTTATAATCTGGAGACATGTGTACTTATGTGTACTTATGTACTTAATGTGTACTTATGTGTACTTATGTACCAGTTTTAGAAAGCCAAGGTTGCAACATATATTCTAAATTTCTATAAAATGTTTCTCACATCAATTTTCATATTTTAAAGTTTGCATTCTGTCTTGTGTTCTAAGTATAAGACCCTCTATAAATATATTCCACATCTATACTGTTTGCATTCATTGATATTAAGACTACAATTTGGAATCCATTTGACTCTAAATAGGGAGACAACATGCCATCTTTTCCATCTTGCCCTTTAAAAGGGTGGCGACATTGCCAGAGTATCCATTATTTTTGTCATCCAATTCAAAGAAACAGAAATGCTGCAAACATTTTACTTTGCAAGAAGCTTCAACCCTGGATTTCTGCCTTTTATGTTACTGATAGAATTATTCTGATGGTCTATAAAACTCAGTGTTCTAATTTGCCTTCAGATATGTCAGATATCTAATATCAGAAAAGTTCAAAATCAATGATGGGTAGAACACTTCCAAGTAGTATTTAACAAGCACTTACTTTACTGTAGTTGCCTGAAAATCCTCCAACTGAAGGTCAATTTGAAGAACTGTGAATGTACATGTAAGTCATGTAGATTGAAGTGGCTTTTCTGTCATTGCCAGAAACATTGCCTAAGGTAATGTTTACAAGTATTAGTTACCTATAATCAGGTATGTTGAAAGGAAGCTGATGTTTCTAAATTGAAATCTAAAGTTAAAGTTAATCATTGCAAAATGTATGTGTCCAAACTTTAAGTCAGCAAAGATCAAGTTGAAAACTTTTAAAACAATTGGTGCTGTTCAGAATTGTCCAGAGCATGAACAGTTCTCTGAACTGTTCAGAAGTGGGTCTTGATTGTTTTCATGTTTGCTAGAGTAATTGGTTTGACATGTTGGATTATTTATACAAAAGCCTTAATTTTTCATTTTGAGTATTTTTTTTTTTCCCATAACACTACTTTTCCTAATTTGCCTCTTAGGTCAAAATTAAATATGGTCTTAGAATTAGTTGCAGGTATTTGTTCTTTTTGAAGCCTTTCAGTTTACTAAAGTTATGCAGATTCTTGCCTTTTCTTATTGTAGAAATTATGGTACCAAAATATAAAACATCACTTTATTTTTCAGGATCCTTTTGTGACCTTACTTTTTCTAAAAACATTAGAGTTTTGTCTAAGCTCTTGAATTACATACAGATGGCCTTTACTTACTAGATATTTTCTAGTCTTATTTTAAATTTATTTATGTATGTTCTTTTTCTCTCACTTTAGAAAAGTTTTATGAAAGTTTTTTTTTTCTTATTCCCATTTTGAAATTTTTTTTAAATAAATTTATCCTTTGTTCTCCTTTTTTCCTACTTTATTAGTCACCAAAGCCCATCACTGAAGTCTTCTATTGACCCCTTTCTTTTTACTTCCACTGCATCTATACCCTAGTTTTCATTTACATCTCATATATGTAATTACAGCTGACTCATAAACAATCTTCTAGCATCCAATCTTTCCTCCCACCTTCATTGTGTCTTTCACATCAGTGATGTATATTTTTATAAAATTTCACTTGCACATAAGAAAAATCACTTGGCCAGAGAACTTGAATGATTTCTTCTCATCTATAATTTAAAATCTAAACCTTAAGTTAATTAAAGAAGCTTTTAAGTAGCTACTATGTGTCAGGCACTGGTGATATTAAGAAAAAAATAAAATAAAAGTCACTTCCCTCAAGGAGCTTACCTTCTTAGACTAGAGTCAAACATTACTTTGTAATTTGGCCTCTATATTTTTATATAGATTTCCTACTTAATTTCCTACTCCTTTTTCCTATGTCCTAGATTCAGCTGCATAGCCCCATCTTTATTTACATTGTGACACTGCATATGCATTTTCCTCTCCTGCTGATCTTTCTGCCATTCCTTGACCTTACTTTAAAGCCCAGCTGAAATACCATGAGAACAAAGCTTCTCTATCACCCTGTTCCTCAGTAATCACTTTCTATGAATTCCATCTTCAGTATATCCTGTATTCATTTGACACATAGTTTATGATTCCAGGTGGTATTATTATTTTTTAGTACATAATGTGAACTGAATAAATGCTGATAACAGTATCTAGTATTATCCTCTATTTTTTCAAGTTCTGTTTCCCTTATCATATTACTAATGTAGCTTCAACAATTTTATATTTCTTCAAACATAAACCATTTATTAATTTTTAAAGTCCTTTGAGAAATACAGATAGTTTTTTATAACTGTTTTGAAGAGCCTCAGATTCAGATGTATTTCATGGAATCATAATATTTTAGAGCTTGAAAGAAACGTGGTGATCATCCTTGTCATTTTACAGATGAGGAATCTGAGATTGAAAGAGAGAAAATGATTTGTCCAAGAGCAGTTTCTTAAAACTTTTTGTATGTGTGTATCATGAATTTCTTTGGAAGTATGGTCAAGCCTATGTACCTTTCTCAAAATAATATTTTAAAAGAAAAATAAAGGGTAGTAAAAATAAAGAAGTAATCTTTTTCCCTGTTCACGTTCACAATTTCCCATAATCTGTGTACATATTCTGTGGAGTGTGGGTTAAGAACACTTTGCCTTGAGTGTCCTCTCTAGTAAAGTACATCAATGGAGTCTAATGGAGATTATTTGAAAGAGATTTCTTATAGAAATGATCCTGGTATAAACAGCCATTGCAAATAATAATATTAGATATCTACTTCTGCCTAAAATAATTTGAGACATAATTATATCTTGATACATTCATCTCAGAAAAATAAAAATAAAAAGATGCTAGAGAATTTTTATAATTGATCTTACTTTTTAATATATCTTAAAAATATATACAAGTTGGCCCAAAAGTCTTAGTAAAGTTTTAAAGTTGATAAAACTTAGCCCTAATGAGCTTAGGTGAAAAGGTACCACAGCTAGTGACAAATACAGTGAGAACATATCTCTCCAGATTCTGATTCAATGACCCTTGCTCCATAACTATAAATAATTGGTATTGTTCAAGTTGTTTTCATGTGTCTATCTTTTCATGATCCCATTTGGGGTTTTCTTGTCAAAGATACTAAAGTGATTTGCCATTTACTTTCAAGCTCATTTTACAGATAAGGAAACTGAGGCAAACAAGATTAAGGGATTTGTCCAAGATCACACAGCTAGTAAGAGTTTGAGGCCAGATTTGAACTCAAGATCAAGCTATAATAATGTGTGATAAGTATATCTGAAGAGGTGTCAACAAAAGGAATTTAAAGGGTAGGAAGATTATTACTTTATGAAGAGATCAGGGGAAAGATAAAAACAGCTTATCGATTGAGTTTTAAGATTTTTTTAATGATGCAATTGGGGTTAAATGACTTGTTAAGGGTCACACAACTAGTGAGTGTTAAGTACCTGGGGCCTGACTCTAGGCTCAGAACTCTATCCACTGTACCATGTACCTGCCATATATAAATCCTACTTTGTAATTCCAAGTCAAATTATTTGTTGATATTTGTATTATATTCTTCACCTTAGAATTGTTACATGAAACAATTTGCAGTATAACCGTAAGGCCAATTTCTTTCAAATAAAACTCTAAAGGCTACCATGTAGTTTGCCCCAGCTAGCATATATGTTTCTAATACTGTAAAAATTGTCTATAAAACTTTGGGTTACCTATCATTAACAGTGATCTGAATTTATCTCTTCTTCCTTTCTTAGTCTATTAGTCCTTCCATGTTCATAGTCAGTTATCAGACAGCTTTATATATAGCATGAATATGAAGTCAAAAGCAGGGTCCCAGTACCTGTGTTAGTATTACTTTGTATATACAATTGATATACTCCTGAAATATACATTGATTTTGGCAAATTAAGATATAATTGAAAACTGTTGTGGAGGCAATTAAAGGGGTATATTAATAAATTCTTCCTTTTAAAGAAAAAAGTATGAAATATTAATTATATCTTCCATATATTTTTGATTATTTTTTGTTTTCACATATCTCATTTTCTTGAGACTTAGTATATTATTTTTTGTGTATAACATTGAAAATAATTGAACCAGAATTTGAACTATACATTTAAAACCTTTGTGTGGTTCTTGGTAGCTTTTATTACGTTTCTAATTATTAATTTATTACCTGTTCTCTATACCTATAATAATAACTTCTGCTTCTTTGCATTTGCACAGGTACTTCATTTTATGTCTAGAATACAATCTTTACTTATCTTGGCTGTATCCCTAACTTCATCCAAAACACAGTTCAAGGATCTATTTTGTTTTTGTCTTTGTATTTCCTTTGCCTTACATAGTAATATATTGCATAAGTACTTAATAAAGATTTGTTGAATTATATTTTTATGGATATAGGCATCATTTAACAATAGAGGCAACTCTTGTCTTCATTGAACAACAACAAAAAACTATTGTTGAAAAATACAATAATTTTATAAGTAAATTCCACTGAAGCAAATACCATTATATTGAAGGATTCTAAATGATAGTTATTTTGATAATCTCATAACCATAATAACAGTGTTTTGTTGATCTGGTTAAAACAAATTCTTTACTTTGAATAGTTTATAGCACAACATATCCTTTCTCTAGTTCCTATCCTTTATCAGTCATTCTCATAGCAAAAAGAAAAAAAAAAACTCTATGTACTGTTTGTAGTATAATTCCAGTTTACTAATTCATAGTGAAAATTAAAATTACTCAGTTCAATTCAGTAGACATTTATACGTTTATTAGGTACCTACAGAAAAAAGGACAACTTGTATAATAGGGAAGATAAAAAATTAGATAAAAATTTGTCCTACTTTCACAAAATGTATCAATACCATGCTAAATATTTATATGCAAAGAATATTAGTATAAAATAATGCATAACAAGTATGGTTTGCACATAAGATGTGTAAAGTTCTGAGTTAAGTTTGATAGTAGGTAGATCATTACAGATTTGGGGTGACAGAATCAAGGAAGGCTTCTTGGAGGGAGTGACAGAAGGCAAGAGTAAAGAATAAGCTAATACCTTCATGTAAGCTTCTCATAACACTTGCTTAAAAGATAACTGTTCAACTACACTCATTCATTTCCCTAAAAACATACAAACAGATGTTTATCGAAAGGAAACTATATTTAGCTTGGATTTCTTGAGAATGATAGTTTTTTTTTTTTTTTAATATTTCTGACAGAATTTGAGTCTAGGTTACTACCACACAATGGGGGGAAAATAATATATATATATATACATATATACACACACATACACACATACTATGCAGAGAATATATTTGAGATAACAGTATTTATAGAAATTATTGTCATAACAAACAGTATATCAGTATGGTACTTTAGATAATCAAAGAAATAAATTTTATTTATACATATATATGCATGTACACTACAAACACGTACATGTATATTGTGTGTGTGTGTGTGTGTGTACATATCTTTGTAAAGAGATCTAGAATCATGATTTTATGTTTACAGTTTTCCAGTGCAGAAGCTTTCTATCAATAGAAGCAGCATCTGCTCTGCAACTTATACTTCTGTGTGTTGCCTGAAGTCCCAAGGGGTAAGTGAATTGCTTTGGGACAAGTATCCTGTGTGTCAGATGGAGACTTAAACCTGGTTCTCTGTTTTCTTTAATCTTTGTACATATTTATTAACTTTTTTAATCACTTTCCTTGTAGTATAACATAGACTTATCTTAAGAACTATTGACAGTGATATCAGTTTTATCAGTGAGTTTGAAAAGGCACAGATACATAACCTCAAAGAATGGAAAAAAGCCAGATCTTTTTTTATTTACCTCAGATTCTGGTATTATTTTCCATATATATTTGAAGTAGGCATAAGCACTTATCAGGTTCATGAGTTTACTGAAATAAAATTTATAGACATTCACTTCATTTGTTTCTAAATAGTATCTACTGTTCAAAAATAATATATTGATTAATAAAGCAAAAGGTAGACAATTGAACTTGATTATTATAACTTCCCAGATAGGAGATTAGAGACCATTTTGCTTCAGTCCTTTTAATTTGTTATAAGAAAAACATACAATTACACAAACTTAAAGAATTGATCACAAAACTGAAGATTTGATTTTAATATGTGGTTATAACAACACTTTTTGAGGACAAAACATTATTGGCAATATGCTTCAATGTACTTGCAACTACATGTCCCCCACCTTTGCTTCTGAAGTCACCTTCAATTGTTTTTTTATTATTAAAGCTTTTTATTTACAATACCTATGCATGGATAATTTTTCAACGTTGACCCTTGCAAAACTTTCTGTTTCAAATTTTTCCCTCCTTCCCCTGGCCCCCTCCCCTAGATGGCAGGTAGTCCAATACATATCAAATATGTTAAAATATATGATAAATCCAATATGTATTTACAAATTTATACAATTATCTTGCTGCACAAGAAAAATCTGATCTAGAAAGAAAAAAAAAAACTTTAGAAGGAAAACAAAATGCAAGCAAACATCAATAGAAAGCATGAAAATGCTAGGTTGTGGTCCACACAAAGTTCCCACAGGCCTCTCGCTGGATGTATATGGCTCTTTTTATCACTGAACAGTTAGAATTGGTTTGAAACATCTCATTGCTGAACAGAGCTACATCCATCAGAATTGATCATCATACAGTTTTGTTGTTGCTGTGTATAATGATTTCCTGGTTCTGCTCATGCATCAGTTCATGCATGTCTCTCTAGGCCTCTCTGAAATCATCCTGCTGGTTGTTTCTTACAGAACAATAGTATTCCATGACATTCATACCATAATTTATTCAGCCATTCTCCAGTTGATGGGCATCCATTCAGTTTCCAGTTTCTAGCCACTGCAAAAAGAGCTGCCATAAACATTTCTGCACATGTGGGTCCCTTTCCCTCCTTTAAGATTTCTTTGGGATAAAAGCCCAGTAGAAACACTACTGGGTCAAAGGGTATGCACGGTTTGATAACTTTTTGAGCATAGCTCCAAATTGCTCTCCAGAGTGGTTGGATCTATTCACAGTTCTACCAAAAATGTATCAGGAGTCACCTGCAATTTTTATTGTTCATTGATTGTTATTCTGTTATTCAAACCATACAGTACATTGAAAGAATTTTGGTTTTAATAATAATAATTTTTATGTCAGGGAGCAGTTTGGGAATTTCTCACATATAGTCTCATTCATTCTTTTCCTTTCTGTTAAATTTGTTAAATTTTGGACCCTAATCATTATTATTCATCTAATATGTCTGTCAAAAGTGTATTTAATTATGTATGGTCAACTTCTTGAGTTAATCTAACTAATTTTCTAGACAATAGGCATTCCTAATCTATAAATGGCTAATTTGGCTATAAATGACTATAAATTCCTAATCATAAATGGCTTTAATGTTTACAAGGCATTTCATATACATGATTTCATTTGAATCTCCTGAAAACTCTGTGAGGTTCCTACTGCAAGTATTGATATATCCTCACTTTACAGGCAAGAAAACTGAGGTTTGGAGAAGTCTGGTCACCAGTCTGTGGTCACAAAGTGTCAGAAGTAGCATTTGGACAAATCTTCCCGATTCCAGAGTCAGCACTCTAATCCACTGTGCCCCACTATGTCTCAGGAAACAACTCGTAAAAGAAGATTAATATTGCAGAGTAATACATGAACATCAGTTTAATAGTACCAGAAATAAAAATTGTCAAAAATCAAAATATAAATGTCTGGACTGGTACAAACATCAAGTTTCATAGTAAAGATGGGTCTTGAAGTATGGATTCAATTTATGTGGATAGAGAAAAATTGTTCCTAGGCCTGAGGAAGGAGTGCATTCTAGGCATGTGGCATGGCAACTGAAAAGGCCCAGAGAACAGAAATAGAGGGTTACAATTGAAGAACAGTGAAAAAGTTCAGTCTGAGTAAATCACAATGTGTGAAAAGGGGTAATATCCAATCAGGATGGGAAGACAGACTGGCCAGTATTCTGTAGGATTTAAAAAGCTCAATAGGGGAGTCTTTGTTTTTTTATTTTTTTTATTTTTATTTTTTTTTTGTGCTGAGGCAATTGGGGTTAAGTGACTTGCTAGGGTCACACAGCTAGGAAGTGTTAAATGTCTGAGATCACATTTGAACTCAGATCCTCCTGACTTCAGGGCTGTTGCTCTATCCACTGTGCCACCTAGCTGCTCCGGGGGTCTGTATTTGATCCTAGAAACTTTAGAAAACTATTGGAAGGATATAGGTGATTAATAAATCTTGGATTGAAATTGAATAATGGACTGTGGGTTATGGTAGAAAAAATCCTAGTCCGGGAGTCAGAGAGATATTTGTTTTAGAGCTAGGTCTCCTATTAATTCACTTTGACCTCAGTTTTCTGGAATATAACACAAAAGGGTTGAACTAGATTTCTAATGCCCTTCTACCTCTGATCTTATGTTAGTTTATAAGTAATTGAATTGTGAACTTTAGGTTACATAAAATTAAAAAAATAAAATTACCTTAATGAGTCTCTGAATTGGTCAAAAATGTTATAGGGGAAAGATGCAAATTAGAATATGTATAAATATTGTTACAAAGTTAAAATTCTGAAAATATTTTATATTAGCCTTTTGTATAGATTATTGACTATTCTTTTACTTTGGATAACCAAAATTTCTTTCTTCTCACTTCTTAACCCATTTTATTCTGAATTTCAAACTCATTTTCTAATGGAAACCCACTCTTCAAATTTATCAATAATAACTTAAAAATCAAATTCAGTGATATTTTCTGTCTTTGTCTTCCCTGACCTCTCTAAAATTTTTGACACCATTTACCATCTTTTCTTCCTAGACTCCATTTCTGGGTTCTGTGACTCTTTTGTCTTTTGTTTCTTGCATATCTGGCTGCTCTTCAGTCTTTTTTGCTGGATTTTCTCTCTATTCTTTACCCATAGAGCCACATTGCTGGACTGTATGCCTTTACATTGATCATCCCTTGTGTGAGGAATGTGCTTTCTCCTGACTTCTTCCTTCAAGAAGCATCTCAAGCACCAACTTTTACTTTCTGGGTTCCTCTTACTATCTATTATTTATTTATTTTGCATATATTTATGTACATATATTGTTTCAACTGATAGAATATCAGTTTCCTTGGGAGTAGGGATTGTTTTGTTTTGTTGTATCTATATCTTCAATACCTAGCATAGTACCTGGCAGTCAATCAACAGTTATTAAGTACTAGGGATTAAAAAACAAACAAATAAACATTAAAGAAGGAGCTCACAATTTAATGGAGGATAACATGAAAACAGTCATGTACAAACAAGATATATGCAGAATGAATGGGAAATAATCAGCAGAGGGAAGGCCCTATAATTAAGAGGGATAAAAAATGGCTTTCTGTAGAAGGTGGGATTTTAGCTAAGACTTGACTGAAGCCAATAGGAAGATATAGTAAGGCGTGGAGAAGAGAGAGCAAAAATAATCAGTGTCAGGAGGACATGTATCTTATTCAAAGAACAGCAGAGGCCAGTGTCATTGAATTTCAAGAGTCTAAGGAAGAAAGAATTTACATATAAAAAGATAGATATAATGGGTATTTATGAAGGTTTTTGAACACCAAAACATTCTATATTTAATCCTGTAGATGAAGGTAACCACTGGAACTTGTTGAGTGGTATTGGGGACATAGGCAAACTTAAAAATTTTAAATTTTAAAAACTTTAAAATTTAGGAATATCACTTTGACAGCTGAATTGAGGATGGACCAGAGTAAGAAGGAACTTGTAGCAGAGAGACTAACTAGGAAACCATTGTATAGTCTAGGTGGGCTTCTACAGAGGAGAGAATAGAGTATATGTGAGAGGTGTCACAAAGGTAAAATTGACAGGTCCTGGCAGCATATTGAATTGAGAGAGGTGAGAGAGTGAGGAATTGAGGATAATACCTAGATTGGAAACTTGGGTGACTTGGGAGGATAGTGGAATCCTAAACAGTAATAGGGAAGTTTGGAATGGTGGTATGTTTCCTGGAAAGGAAGAGAATGAGTTTCAGTTTTAGGTTTATTGGATTTGAGGTGCCTAGGGACCTTCAACTTGAGATGCCCAATTTGCAGTTGAAAATGTGAGTGTAGAGGTTAAGGAGAGGACTAGATATGTAGATTTGAGACTCATCAGCATAGACTTTAAAGTTCAGTCAGTGAATATGCTGAGATCATGAAGTTTAATAGGACAAAAGAAAAAAAGAAGGTGGCCAAGGGCAGAGCCCTAGGGAACACCCACTATTATTAGACTTAGATGAAGATCTAGCAAATAAGATTGCAAAAGAGTAGTCAGATAAGATAGCAGAACTAGGCTAAAGTATGTATTGTCACAAACACCAGGAGAGAATGGAGTAATTGACTGTGACCAAGGCTGCAGAAACATCAAGAAGAGTAAGGATTTAGACAATTGATAATTTGTATAGTAAGAAATCATCAGTTTCTTTGGTGAAAGGCAGAGATTGAAGATTGAAGTGAGAGTGACTTCAAGAGAGGGCAGTTGGGATGAAATGGGTTCACTTGTGCTTGTAAAGGGGTTTATCTTGGCAAGAGTGGTCACTTCATCATGTGAGACAGGATAAAGGAAATTATGAAATGCATCTGAGTGATATGAAATCAAGAGGAAGAAGGGAAAGGGAACTCTCAGCAAATGATTTCAGAGTACACACTTAATATGTTTTCTTTGCAATATTAAGGTAATTTGTAGAACTACCTCCTAGGTTTATTAAAAGTGAATTATTGTTTCTGAAATGCTTTGTTAATTGTAAAATAAAAAAATTCCAATGAAAGGTACTATAATATTAGAAAGGCAGAGATTCAGCAAATAACAACATTCAGATTTATTCCTTTTTGCTCATCAAAATTATCTGTTAGAATGATTTATTCCCCATTTTACAGGTGGACATGTATGCAAAATGACTTGCAAATGTCATTCAGCAAATAAGTGTCTTTACTGGGATTCAAATCCAGGTCTTCTGATTCAAGTCTAATGTTGACCCACAGGCAAGATATATGTTTCTCTTGCTTTTAAAAAATAATTCACATAAGCTTTTTATGCTGCTTGCAAATACGTCATCAAAATGTCCAAACAATTCCATCAAAAATTTAGTCAAATCATTGAATAAAAAATCATATGTTTGTTGTTCAGATAACCAATGAAAAATTCCAGCCCACTGTTTGACTTTTATTAAATTTTTTTCCCAGCATGTAGACATGACCTTTCTTTTTTCCTTTCCATACCATCGCTCTAACACCCATTCCATTCGATTCAACAGTCATTTATTAAGAATATACTGTGAGCCAGGCACTGTGCTAGATAGGCACTGATGAATACAAAGACAAAAATGAAGTAGTCCCTACCCTTGGGGTTTATCTTTTTAGATTCGATTCAATCCAACCGAGCATTTATTAAACTTATCTACTATGTAGCAGGCATTGGGCTAGGTGGACATTGATTATACAGAGACAAAAATGAACCTTCTATGTCATTGGTACTTACTTTCTCACTTGGAGATTATGAAACAGTAGGCAAATACAAAATAACTTCTAGTTTGGGAATCGATGGGGCTACGGATAAAAAGAGTTAACAAGAAACTTTAACTGAGCCTTGATTGGGAAAAGAACAAAGATGAGAGATGATGAAATGTTACATAAGAGAACTGGCAGGTAGACTAGTTTAACTTTACTTTGGGGGGGGCAATAGAGTAGAAAGGGGTGACAATGTGAAAGTTGTGTATAATGATAGGTTGGAACTAGACTATAAAAAGGCTTTATATGCCAGATTAATTGCTGTGTGCTAAATAAACTCTTTCTCCTCCAACTTTTATTTAAATGGTGTCATCCTTTTTAAATTACTTTTACCCATGTTATCCCTCTTTTCTGCCTTAGAATACTAAATAAGATAATTATTAATAATAATCCTAGTTATCATTAATATTTGCTTTCAGTTATAAATCTATATTCTGTTGAATTCTGTTTTCTAAGTTTTAAACCAAATGACACATCTCACTGAAAATTCCATTTAAAAAACGAGACATTTTCTTGCTTCTGTAGTTTTACTCTCTAGCAAATGCTCATTTCAAGGTTTGGTTGCATTTTAATTCTAGAAGATGACTTAGAAAGAGTCTTATTTTGTCTGATTCTTAATTTAGCTTTGTAAATGGTTTCTAAGACTTGCTGTCAGCCATAATTTAATGCAGGCTACAAAGTTGGCATTATCCTTTCCAGATTTATCAGTATCACCCCTTTCCTTCTTAACCAGTCACACTCCTTAAAACTGCTTCCCAGAACACTAACCTATTACAGCACTTGGACCTTTTAAAATAACTGTTACTAAGCCAGTTCATTCTTTAATTCAAAAGCACAGTCTTTGATGACCATCTCCTTTCAATGAAGTTTTGTAATTGATATAATTGTTGCATAAATACATTTTCTTTCCTTCTGGATTTTGGCATTCCTTAAGGAAGTGACGGTCTTTTAAAAAAAATAGGTCCAGTCATCTAATAGTGATGATACTTATTATTGGTCATTATTTGAATCACCGATCCTCATAATTTCATCACAAACTGAGTTTTTGGGAAATGTGGTATATTATTACTGTTATTATCACATCTATATTGTCAGATTTTTAAAGACATGTCTTTATTTTTCCAAACTCAATGAGGGCATGAGCTCATTTTCCTAGTTACTCTAATTATCTTCTTAAGTGAACTAAGACATGAATATGTTAAGAGACCAGACAGATATTTTTGATCTTGTGGTTTATGGTATCACTGTGTCTTGAGTGAATTACAGACTTTACTTATTTCTGGGCCATTTGTTTTACATATAGATTAAACATAGATAATTACTCATCTGACAGGTTACTTTATTACTTTGATGTATCTCAAACTACCATACAGAGCTATCATGTTACTATTATTATTACTTTTATTCACTTCTGACCTTTTTTAATCTTAAAAGGAGGTATTATAAGTTACATTTAAAGTTAGAAAAATTGATTTTATATTTTAAATGATGACTTTAAGTGATCACTGTGCTTCTGTCCTTTATATTGATTTAAAGAATGAAATATCTACTTTTCTCTAATAAAATCACTCCTTAAGGAGAATCTAATCCTTGATTCAAGTACAAAACTAAATTATATTTCTGCCTTAAAACCAAGCAAGGAAATAATAGTACCTCCTGTAGATTAATAACAACTCTCATGATTTCTTTGCTTCTTACTTGAATTAAATATAGAAATAATGACCAACATTAATTTTTATATTTATTGAAGGTATAAATGTGTCAGAAACAATACATCCACTTAAGCATTTTAGTTGAAATTATTTTCGTTTGATATAACTGCAATTGAAATTATTCTGGAAAGGTGAGTGCCTAGAAATTATTTACACATTAAAATTGCTTATCAAGAGATAGAAACTGAGAGAAAATTTCATATTAATATGTTTCCCTTTTTTATCTTGGATTTATTTTGTTAAACATTAAGATGTCCCTAATTCTGATTTGGGGTGAACTTGGCTTGTTGTTTTAGATTCAAACATCCTCCTGGAAAAGCAAATCCATTCCAGCTGTGCAGTGCTTTTTATTTAATTTTATAGTTTTATGGTATCATATATTAAAGATTGCTAAAAATATAGAAAAATTTTAGAGAGCATTTTGGGGTTTGATGGATTACTACTCTTGAAAGGGAAACAAAACACTAAATATTTCTAATCCCGCATTATTTACCGCATGGGTGGTTAAATGCTACTTTAAGCCTCATAAAATTAAAAGGGAGAAATCTGCCAACTGTAGCAGGAATTGGATTTAGGAAGAGTGGTACAGAGCCAAAATATTGCTACAGAATTAAATGTCAAAAATCTTCTTTAATAGTAGATATATAGTTCACAGTGCTTGGTTATGATTAATACATTTAATCTAAATCACTGAAAGTTGCTCTCTCCTTTTCCATAAAATACAATAGGACACAAATCAGTTTTACTGTAGGTGGATAACAATTGGAAAATAATGCATCTTCCCGCCCAATAAATTGTCAGTTATACCTTTTAACTAAAATCAATTCATCTTTCCAAAATTTATTGCAATTTCTAATAATAAATCTTCTCAAATGTTTATTCATTTGCTTTTTGATACATTTGCGCCACTTTTGCTATGGTCTAATGTTTTCTCTTTTGATTCATTGTAAATTAGAAAATCTATTTTGAGTCAATTTTCTAGTTAAGAAGTTAAAATCTATAACCCAGCCACTTTTTCAGTCTCCTTTATACATTTTAATACCCTTGAACTTGAACTTAAATGCAATTCAGTAAATTCTGATCAGAAGGTGATTAAAAGACTTTTCACTGTAACTTCTTGAATAGGGGCCAGATTCATAAAACAAGTGCTTACAGTGTTGTTAAGTGCTTGTTGCCATATATCCATTTTTGATTCAAAAATAGAGAATTATTGCAGTGCTTAAATACATAGGTCTAAAGAGCATCACTTCCCATAGGCAACCAATATGAAGAAATGGAAATGCCTTATTGAATTGGATTCCAATTTTATTCATAAGTAGAAGTCCCTTTCATTGTCATTTTGAAACAATGACTCAAGTCAATAATTGCATTGAAGAAAACATGAACTGTCAGGTGCAGTATGTCTAAGCAGTTTTCCCCTATTACTCTTCTCAGGATTCTTTTTTCAAGTTTTGTAATATTTTCAAAGTATTTGAAAACATGGTTTAGTGGAATTAAATGTTTTAAGCACAAACATTGAGACAGACAAGAACTAATTATGAAATTTCCATAATGTGATCATAATTTAAGTAAAAGGCTTTTTCAGATTTTTTAAATCCTTTTGTGTAGATAAAGTTTAACCTCCATAACTTTCTCTTTAGGTGCTTCTAAAATATCTTCTTTACAATTAAATATTTTGCTCTTTAAAATTTTAATATCTATTAGTTATGATTTTTTGTCATTTGAGATGAGATCTCCTTTCAAACCCATACTTGGCTGGAAAATTCTTAATCTTTTTCTTTCCTTTATTTCCCAGGTGAGAAAATAACTTTAAAAAAAATGAAAATGAGAACCAGATTTTAATATCATAGCATTTTAGAACTTGAAGAAACCTTCAGAAAACACTAGTCATATAGTCATAGAATTTCAAAATAGGAAGGAACTTTAGTAGCCTTATTGCCCCCAAAGAATCCTTTCTGTAACATATTTGACAAGTAGTCATTTATCCATTGCTTGAAAAGGAAACTTAACAACTCTTAATGCTTCCCATTCTACTGTTATATAACTCTAATTTAAGGAAATATTTTCTTACATCAAAACTTAAGTTAATTCTTTGCAATTTCCTCCCATGTCTCCCAGTTCTGTTCATTCACTCCAAAGAAGAAAAATCTAATTTTTCTACTTGACAGTTCTTCATATACTTTAGCATAGCTGTCATGTACTCTCTGAGTATTCTCATTTTTAGACTCTAAACATCTTTAGTTTATTTAATTAATCTTTGTATAACATGAAATCAAGACCCAACATCATCTCAAATGCTCTCCTCTTTAAATTTTTCATTTTAATGGCTTTCCTAAAATTTGGTACCCAAAACTAGACTTAATACTCTAAATACTCTTAAGAGAAAGGACAGCAGTATTATTAAATGTTCAGTCTTAAATATTGTACATCTCTTCAACTCAAGATCATCATAACTTTTTTGGCTTCCATAGCAAACCAGCAACATCAAAACCTGCAACTATTGTTTTAAAAAAACCATGCTTCCTTCAGAATTCAAGACTTTACTTGTATTCTTATGAAATTTAGTGGTTGATCCTGTTAAGATCTTTTTTTGGATATTGACTCTAACATGCAATGCTCTTTCTCCAAGTTTCATATCCATTGAATATTATCTGGTAGGCCATCTTTGCTGTTATCTAAGCCAGTGATGCCAACTTCACATATCAATAGAGAGCAACAATCTATACCTAAGGATCCCTGTCAGCTCATATTACCTTAATTTGAAAATATAATGTTATCTATATTTTATTGTATTTTTATTTTGTTAAATATTTCCCAATTACATTTTAATCTGATTTAAGAACTGAAGAGTGTTCATACAAGCAGGCAGTGTAGCTGATAAGTCTAGTCTAAGCCATTTATTAGAATGTTAAACAGCAAACTAGAGAATGAATCATGAATAACTACTTTGCAATTTTGACCAGTCGACTCTCAAAAAACATTTTTCTCTGTTGACTATTCCACATTCTTCCGTTTGTTTTCGTAAGAATTGCATATCACTTTGTTAAATGTTTTGTTGAAATCTATCTAAATTGTGTAATATTGCCTAGATATATCAGTTTAGAAACCCTGCCAAAAAAAGGATTAAAGTTGGTCTTACGTGACTTTGTTTTTACAAAGCCATGCTCATCCTATATGCCTTCCTCTTTTAGAATTTTGCTAGGGATTAGACTACTGGAAAATGTAGTTTATCTGAAGCAGAAGAATGAAATTCACTGACTATCTCCTTGCAATATGAGGGAGGCCTTCTTTGCTTTCTTCTGATGTCTTGAGGGTAGACTACTTGGGCCACCCATTATTTTATTTCTCACCATCAACTAAACAAACCATCATCTTTTTCTGAATACATTTCCTTGGGGGTGGAGCCAAGATGGCAGAGTGAAAACGTGACTCTCTGTGTCCTCCTCCGATCTTCTCTCAAATCAACAATAAAATAAGCCTCTGAACTGATCTTCAAGTCAACAAATCCAGAAATATTTGGATACTGCTTTCGGATATCTCTGAAGAACTTCATTTCAGGTTTGTTTAACTCTGACAGAGGGATAAACAGTGGACTACTTGCAGGCCGAAAGTGAGGGTGGGACTCAGCTCAGTGTGGCAGAAACTCCAAACTCCAAACACCTGGAGATTATCTGAGGCACTCGGGACACTCTGCCCTGATTGGGGGCAGGTGTTCTGGCAAACTTACCTTGTTTAAGGAATAATTCGGACTTAGTCCTAGCCCCCACCGGCCCAGCACCTTAAGTTAATTTGTCGAATTGCCCCAGGGCAAAGAACTTCAGCCGCCGTTTTTCTGAGCCTTAAAGAGACATCCACGCTGTCTAAAAAAACGAAGAAGCAAAAGAGAGCTCTCACCATAGCTTCTATCGAGAGAAAGAAGGGCTAACCCCAGATCCTGAGGTTCCTTTAGACAAAACTGCAGAGGAAGTTATTAAGGACCATCACTGGTCCCCTTTTCAAAAGGCATTTCTGGAAGATTGCATAAAGAACCTCAAAAGAGAGCTGGAGGATAAATGGGAAAATAAATTGAAATCAGTGCAAGAAGGATACAATATCTTGCAAAAAGAATATAATGCCTTGCAAAAGAGATATGAAAAAGACACCAATGTATTGAAAAGTAAAATTAGTGAAGTGGAAAAAGAGTGCAATGAACAAAAAAATTCAATTGGCCAGTTACAAAAGGAGCTTAAAAAGGTAACTGAAGAAAACAACACTTTAAAAATAAGAATTGAACAAATGCAAGTGAATGACTCAATAAGACTTCAAGAATCTGTCAAACAAAAACAAAAAAAATGAAAAATTAGAAGAAAATATGAAATATCTCCTAGGAAAAACAACTGACTTGGAAAATAGATCTAGGAGAGACAATCTAAGGATTATTGGACTTCCTGAAAGCCATGATGAAAAAAAGAATCTAAACACTATCTTCCAGGAAATCCTGAAAGAAAACTGTCCTGAGATTGTAGAATCAGAAGGCAAAATCACCATTGAAAGAATTCACCGATCACCTCCTGAAAGAGACCCCAAAATTAAAACCCCAAGGAATATTGTGGCTAAATGTCAGGACTATCACACCAAGGAAAAGATTCTGCTAGCAGCTAGAAAGAAACAATTCAAATACCAAGGATCAATAATTAGAATCACACAGGATCTGTCAGCCTCCACATTGAAGGATCGAAGGGCCTGGAACCAGATATTCTGAAAGGCAAAGGAACTTGGATTACAGCCAAGAATAACCTATCCAGCCAGAATGAGCATTGTCCTCCAGGGAAGAAGATGGTCATTCAATGATATAGGTGAATTTCACCCATTTCTAATGAATACATTTCCTTTAAAACACCTTTAACTCAAGTTCTTTTAGATTCCTCATTTATTATATATCAGCCTGCTCAGAACTATCATGTCTCTCCCTTGAATATCTGCGTGATATTCATTTTCAGTTCTTCAAAAACTATTGTTTTCCATGTTTCATTGCTGTATAGCAGAAGTGGATAACAGGATTTTTAAGTGCCATATTTCTTGTAGATGTTTAGGACAATTAAAGGAATTTTGTGTTATTTTGGATGTAATTTAGCTGTCTCTTCCTCCTATTTAATTCTTGATCTAACTCATTGTCCATTTGTACTATCTGTGCCCAGGTTTACATACTGATGTCCAAATTCTATAAGTTGTTTATCCAACTGCATGTCGTAGATAATTCTTTGTCTACTTGTTTTCCTGGTATGTAGTTTGGTCAAACTCTATTCGTTTTTTGTAGAAGTTCTGCAGAATTCTATGACTTGATGTAGCTAACATTTTGTCATCAACAAAAAAAGAGCATCTTGAGGATTTTGCCATCTATAGGGAATCATTCTTCAACTTGAATTTGTTCTACAACTCCTCCATCTCAGTAATGAATACCCTTGGGGTATCCTTGGGGAGCAAACCTGATTTTTTTTTGCAGTATGATTAAAAAATGTTTTGTTTTTCTTGTTGCCTAAATCCTTCATTATACAGCTGTGAAAACTGACATCTAGAAGAATTTTAAAGGACTTGCTCAGTTTCATATGAAATGTGAGTATCTGAGCCATCCTGCATCTTTTACTTGTACAGTGGCCTTGTTCAAAGGCTGATGTGAATTTTGAAATTTTAAAACAGAAATAGACCTTAGCGATCATCTATTTCAGTCCCTTTGTTTAGACAAATGAAGATAAACAGGCATACAGAAGTTAAAAGGAGTTTATCTAAGGGTTCATGGTTTAGTGGCAGAGCCAGAATTAAAATCATTTCAGACTTAGAGAGAAATTGTACCATATCACAAGTAAGAATGAAAAGAACATATTCATAATTTAAACCAGATCTGTTAATTATTTGCCTATGGTAGGTACTTCATTTGAAGTACTAACCTGAAATTGTTGACATATTTGTATAATGTGTGGTACTTGGGTTGTTGAAATGATTTATTCAGAATTTTTTAAGGACCATTATGGATGATTTGAAATTACCTAGAGAAACAAAATATGTTTTTTTTAGGGAAAGATCAAATATTAATTACGAATTTTATCTGTTCTTTGAAAAATAGTCAATATGTTCATTGTAATCTGACAAAATTCATTATGTAGATAAAATTTAATGGATTTTTTTTTGGTTTGCTGAATTCTTTCTGCTTAGCATGATAGTTTTAGTGAATATTAACAATTACAGTTATAAAAAATTATCTCTCAAAGTAACAAAGAGAAATACAATTAGCAGATCAGTCAATACTTATTAAACATCTTACAGGTGTGAAACACTGTATTACTTAAGATAAAAGACTAAAATGAAATAATCCCTGACCTCCAGCAGCTTATATTCTATCAGAGTAGGCAACATAAACATATATAAAGATTAGAGGGCAAAGGCACAAGCAGCTTAAGGAGTTTTAGTGAACTTTTTTATTTAAAAAAAAAAAAAAAAACTGTTTTAAAGGTACGCTTTTTTTTTTTTTTAAGTCTACTTTGAAAGAAAGAATTTATTTGGATAAGGTAAAGAAGAAGGTCTTCCAGGCATGGAACTATAGAAAATACACATGATATTATTTGAAGGATCAGAGATTTGAGATTTCAGTTCAGTTGCCCTAAATATCCAATAAACCTTTTTGCTGCCACAATTTTATATGGTAAAGCTAAGATTAGAATTCACATCATTTGACTAAGAGACCAAGGTTCTGATGCTATGATGATGCTCCTTTTTGTTTTTTCTGTTGAAATAATTTATGCTAAAAGAAGATTTTATTTACCTTCTTAGCTGCTACCAACAATAGTTTTAAGAGACTTGAATGTGACATTTATTTCCTTAGTGTTAAAAAAATATTTCTGTTTTTCCATAGATATGTTAAATAAGATATTAATGAACTTGATGAAAATGCTTTATCTTGCCTTTTTTTCTCTAGCAGTATCTTCTATTACTATGTATGTGGTAGATATTCATCAACAGTAATATAACAAGCATGAGTTTAGTGGAGCTTTGTTTTAAAGAATCAAGATAAAGAGGAGCGTGTTTTCTTTGCCAAGTCCTTCCCTGACAACTACCATTATCCTTGTATTTCCCTAATCATTTTTGCTCCAGGTGAAAATATTCCTAATTGTAGTTTAGTTGCCAATGTTTATTCACTTGAATAGTTTTGTTTCCATTCCCCAAACATTGCTTTGATTAAAGCAAAAAGACATCTCTTTTTCTATCAGAAATGTTCTCTTTTCCTTTCTATTCTAATAGACATTTTCTAATACTTTTGATGTTTTCAAAAACTACCTTATATTAGAGTTCTCTGTATAAATATTTTCCCCCATAGATATAAACTTTTTAAGGTCCCCAACCATGCCTAACTAATTTGATAATTTTTTTTATTTTTATTTAAAATGATGCCATATCCATTATCAGTGCTCAATAATTAATGAATGAAGTCAGAGAGTCACTAAACATTTAAGTGCCTACTATGTGCTGGTCACTGTGCTAAGCTCTAGGGTTACAAAATTGACAGAAGACAATTACTTCCCTCAAAGAATTCATAACCTAAAAGGGGAAAAAACAAGTAAACAAATATGTATAAACCACCTATAAATATAAGAGGGGATTGGAAAAGCTTCCTCTAGATGAGATTTTAATTGGAATTTGAAAGAAGCCAGGGAAACTAGTAGGTGAATATGAGGAAGAAGAGAATTCCAAGTATGGGCAACAAAAATGCCCAAAGCTAAGAGCTGGAGGGTCTTGTCTGCAGAATAGAAAAGAGGTCTGTGTCACTGGTTTGATGGTATGTGATGGAGGAGTAAAATATAAGAAGCATGGAAAGGTAGGAAAAGGCTAGGTTATGAAAGTCCTTGAACACCAAACATAAAATTTTATACTTGGTGTTGGAGACAATATGAAGCCACTGAAGCTTATTGAATAGGGAGGTGTGACCTGGTTAGATCAGCACTTTAGGAAAATCAATTTGGTGGCTAAATATCAATTTTGAGATATATGAAAGGCAACTATAGATATGAAATTTGGGGTCAACAAAGGGGTTGGGTTAGGAGGTAGAAGTGAGAATCTAACCAATAGAGATGGTAATTAAGTCCATGGAACTGATGAGATCATCAAGTGAAGGATAGAAGGAGTAGAGAAGGCTCAGGACAAAATCCTATGGAGCACTTGATACTTAGAGGGAATTATCTAGAGAAGGTTACAGCAATGGAAACCAAAGAGCACTCCAATAGGTAAAAATAATATGTAGAGAATGGTATTCCAAAAACCTAGAGAGAAGAGAATATTCAGAGCAATAGTAGCAAAAGATGAAAAGAGGTCAAAAAAGAATTAGACCTGAGAGCAGGACATTGGATTTGGCAGTCAAGAGATCTCTGGTAAATTTAGAGAAAGCTCCTTTGGTGGAATGATTAGGTCAGGACATAGATTGTGAAGGATTAAGAAGAGAGTAAAAGGAGAAAAAGTGGAGGTATTGAGGATGAATGAATGAAATAGAAAAATTTAACATGAAAAATAAGTAACATGTTATAAATGACTTATTTTAATAGCTTGAGGATAGAAAAATAATCTGAACTCATAGATGCTAATAATCAAAACAAACTGATGAAAAATGTTTTTGTATACAGCCTTAAATTCTCTCCTTGTCTCTTATTCAGATCTTACTGTTTTTTCTTTGTTCTTGAAGAAAACAATGACATCAGGAAGGTGATGGCATGACTTGGAAGTGAATTGAAGTGAGGAAGGGTTGTGCAGAGTCACCAGTTTCACTCTCTTCTCTGGAGCCGTCTAGTTCCAATGACAAGATATAGATCAATATGACTAGAGATGGTTCTGGTTGCACTGGGAGATTCCTAAGGTTTCTGGCCAAAACAGAAACAATTGCTATTTAAACTCATTCTAAGCCAATAAAAGCCCAAATAATGACCAGAAGGGAGGGAGGAAGAGAGTTGTGTTGCCCAAATAGTGCCCCAGTGGGGCAGCTCTTCCTCCTCACTGGTTGTTGTTTGTCCTGGCAATATATAGATCAGAAGGACTTTAGAGATAGATATCAAAACACCATCATAATTGCATTTTACCTTAGGGACTTTTCATTTTTAACTCTTTAATTTTAAATTTTCCCCAATGATCATCCCTTCCAGACTAGTTATACAGCATGCTGGCAGTGAAAATAGGGGCTGCATAGACACAGGTGTGCTAGTAAATGTTTAACAGTAAGCTGTAGGGGGGAAAATGTCATGACAGACTTTTAAATCTAATTTCCATTATTAATATTTTCTCCAACATTTTTTGAACTAGACAATAAGCAAAACAAAAGTTCCGATTATAGCATTTGTTGATTACCCAGATATAAATGCTCATCCTAAAAATTTAAAGAAATAGGTAAGAGCTGATCTCAGAATATCCCTGAGCCTTTTTATTTTTGCCTTCTCCCTTGAACCTTGAAGATTGATCACCATATTTGAGAGTCTTGACTTTTATCTTTCCACCGGACTTTGAAGACTCTGGAGGAAAGAGTGAGGATGATGACTTTGTACAGCTCTGATTTTGTACAGCTCTGCCTCACTTTAATCCAAATCACTTGCAAGTCAATATGTCACCCCCCTCAATGTCATTGGTTCCCTTAAAAAAGAACAAACAGTAATGACTAAGATTTGGTGATTTGTTGTTGTAGTTGTTGTTTTATAAAAAACCTGCCAAATGATCAGATTGTCTTTTTTTATGTAGTAAAGTATGCTGAAGTTACAGCCCATGATTTAAGAGCCATTTTCAAAGATCTCCTTAAAAGTATACTATAGTTCATTCTTATGCCTCAAAAAGGAAGTAAGTTAAACAACTTAGTGTAGCCTTTAAGATCTTCTTTTATTTTTATTTTTCCTTGCCGGAGTTCTACTAGTGATTTTTTGACTATTACTGTATTTCTAGGCTGGGGGTCCCATGTAACCTTGATAAAACAGGATATTCCATAGGGTGACAAAATTGAGGGCTATTTTGTAAAACTAATCAAGGCAGACACACCCCGACCACATAACAGTACAAGTAAATACAAATTTGACTAGAACCAAATTTATTAAATGCAAATAAATGAATGCATTAGAAATCTTTTAACACACTTTTATAAATGGTACAATTCCTACAGCAGGAAAGAACTACAAGATCGTTTTGACCACATTTAATCTCCAGGGTATTTTAAGATTGAAAAAATATGTTTTGGCACCCTTCTCTATGAAGGGGGACCATTGAAACTGTTAAGGAAGGGTCTATTCCTTAGCAAATGATATGACACAGATTGATTCAGTAGAAGTCTCTCTTAAAGCTTTTTCTACTTCTCTTTCCATCTCCTCCCTCTCTCCCTTTCCTCCCTCTCTCTTCTCTCTCTTTCTTTCTCTCTCTCTCTGTTTCCCCCCTCATTCTCTCTCTTTCTTCCCCCCCTTCTTTCCCCTTCCCATGTGTGTGTACACACACACACATATACAAAGATCTTAACTCATATACGCCACGCTCATTATCTGTGTTTATTTTCCTTTAATCTTTTCTCTTAACTGTTTTTTGTTCAAGCAAGTAAAACTGACCATACAGAAAACTTGTTCTCTTTTGCTCTTTAAGCTGTTAGATTTCTCACTGCCCAGAAATGGAAAGCCTTTTCTCCTTGATTTCATTAAGTTACTTTTGTAGCTTTCCCTTCTGTTTGCAAAGATACATACATACCTTTATTTAAAAACTGCTCAGAGCAGGGTATGATGGTGCACACCATTAATCCCAGGTGGTGAGCAGATCTCTTGAGCTCAGAAGTTCTGCAGTACAGTGGACTCTACCCATCAGCGGTCAACACTAAATTCAGCAGCAGTATGATAAGCATCTTGTTGTGTGCATTCGTATTTAGTTGTCCTGTGTATTAGTGGAGAAACAATACCATATTGGAAAACATTATTTGGAACAAGAAAATCTGTGCTCAAGTTTGGGCTCAGCCCAAAGTACAGTTACTAAAATACAGTTAATAAAGACATTTGTTAAGCCACTTACTTCTTTCAGAGTCAGCTTCCTTATTGGCAAAATAGAACTAATAACACTAGTATTAATTACCTTGAGTGGTCATTTTAAGGAAAGTGATTTGAAAACTTTAATAGATTTTATATATGTAAATAATTATGGTGTCCTACAACATTCTGCATAGTGGCCAATTTAATGTTGGTTTACAACAATTTATGTTTGCCCTAACTCTCTTGTAATGTAAATTTATAGAGATGAGGATTATATTTTTTAAATTATTGTAAATTTCTTTGTATCGAGCATATCATTCACATATGCTTTTGATGTTGATTTTTTATTTTAAAATTTTCAAGAAAATTTAAAAATTGATCATAGGGATGTAAAATGATTTAAAGTGATTTAAGTGATTTAAAGAGTAGTTATCTACTGGAGTATTAATACTCCAGTTATGTGAGTAGTTTTAATGTCAGTAATTAAAAAGTGTTTCTCTTACCAAAAACACTTAATAAAAACAATTATTTTTATATGTTTGTCATTTATATTAAAAGGGATTACTATTAATGATAAATATTATTAGGTAGAACATGCGGCACAAATCCTCAGAGTTTGGAAAATATTGTTATTTGATGTATTATATCTTTTCCTCTTGCAAGCTTGCCCCCTCTACCTCACCCCACCCATCACATACATGATTCTATTATAATTAAAAACACCTTGGGTAATGGAGCTTGGAGAAAACTAATTCCTGTCACATATGAGTGAGTTCTGCCCAACCAGCAGCCTTCTTTAGCTGTCTTTCTTTTTGTTTCTGACCTGGCTGTATTTGTGGATTGTTGCCTTTAGATTACCCTGGTCACCTCTGGGTTAAGGATCTCAGCTTGATTAGCCTTTTGATTATTCCTTTCATATCTTTATGTCAACTACTGGACTATGACTGATTTATATGTCCTGGATAGCCCTAGTGACACTGCCTTTTGGGGGAGGAGGATTGACAGTAGGTAGAATTTGTAGATGTCAATGTTATTTTTGCCCCTTAAATGTTTCTTGTTTTGCTTATAAATAGCCCTTATATGTAAACCATTTTATGCATCTGTCTGGTCTATTATAGTTATTTTGCAATAAGCATAACTGCAGGCATAGTAGATTAATTGTTTACTAAACATTTATTATTGGTAGTCCTGTTCTACTTTTAATGTTAAACATGATTTTAGGTGATATTAAGATAAAAATCAAACACCCAGAAGTATGTGACATCTGGGACAGGTATAATAAATCCCCAAATCAGAAGGCCATTGCATAATACTATCATGCTATTGAGTTAACTTTATTTGTAGCTTGCTGCCCTATTTTGTTTGCAACTTTTTAACTAGACACAATTAGCCATAATGATTATTATCATTGGGTGTCTGCTGTCTAGGTATCAGAATTCAGTGATGGTTTTCAGTTTTATTTTGCCACTAAAAAGTCTTAGGGGTGAATTCCTGATATAGTTGAAATGGTATTTTTTTCTTCAGATTTATAATATTCTATGGTATATCTTAGGAAATCTAAGTTACCACCAACATTGTCCTCTAGGGAAGAAAAAGAGAATATAGTGATGGCACTTATCAAATTGTTCACAACTCTCCATTTTTCATAAAATACACTTTGAACATAATTTTTACTTTACTTTGAACATAATTCACTAGCTTCACTTTTCTCACAGGTGAACCTAATTTTGCGTCATATGGTCAAACTTCTAATAATGCTTATCTTTCTATTTTTTATGTTTGTAAGTTAAATAGTATAGTCTGATGTTAATATATTTCTCAAAATATTAGCATAATTATTTAAAGATCCAGTATTGAATGCACCCTATTCACATTCTTATAATAGAGATTCTAATTCCTTTCTACATTTTATTTCATGCCTTGAGAGTTAGTTAATTTTATATTGAAATAATAGATTGGGTTAGTCAATTTTTCTTCTATAGAAGGAATTTGAGTCTAATTGGCCTTCCAAAGAATTTTTCCAAATAGTATCCAAGTACAGTAATTAGGAACAATAAGCTACTGTATAGGTATAGCTGATGATGCTTATTTTACCTTTTCAGTGATTGTATTTTACCCAATAAAAGGCATTTAACATGTTTAGGAAAATCTAATAAATGGTTCATAGATAATGTTTAATCCTTAGTGAGTGGAATCGATTCTCTACATTAGCCTTATTCTGACATGGTATACTTGAGTGGTTTTCTTTCTGTTGGAGGAAAAAAAAATCTATTGTAGTTGAAAGATTTAAGCTTTCATCTTTTGCAGCTTCTACACCTTCTTTCAGACTCAGCTGATCTAGTTAATCACAGTTTGAATATGTTTTTATACACCATTGTTGGGTGTGAATAGGGTACTGAATATGTAGGAAACAGAGCCAGCTATTCAAACTGCCACAGATCTTTCTGCTTCTGGGCCTGCTGGCTGAACATTTATAAAACCTTTCTAGTCGTACTGTGTAGTCCTCTCCACACCTGTCATTTTATTCTCCTCTTTGATATGATATGACTTAATCCATTTTCTACAACTGGGTAATATGTTGATTGCAGAGAATTCATCCTTAAGACATGACTGTGATTTTCTTTCTTTTTTTGTTTTGTTTTTGTTGGTATTTTTAATAACTTTGCTATTTCTAATAAAAGTTGACTTTTTAAAAGTGAAATTTTCATGCCTGTTTTCTGAATTTTTATCTCTAAATTCAATATATGAAATATTTTTTCCCAAAATCAAATCTCTTATAATATCCATTTTTTAAGAAAGCCAAGATGTATTTATCATACTAGAACCATTTCACTGGAATAAACCCTGGTTGAACTGTCATGATCAGAGTTATTATCATTATCATTTTAATACAAAAATAATTAATTTGATTAATTACTGGATTTGAACTCAATAGATTTTACAAGGAACTCAACTTTTTTTTTTTTTTTTTTTTTTTTGATTCTTTTTAGCAGTAGGGAATAGAAAAGGAAGATAAAGAATAGGACTACCAAAGGAAAGGTGAAAGTGATAACTTTAAAAATAGACATCCAATTAAAACTTTAATGTTAATCCCTTATATTATAAAATAGCTTTACATAACTATTTTTGTTAGTTGTTGGTTTTAACTTCCCAAATCACAGGTACAGACAACAATATATTTTAAATGAGGGATGAGTAAATGATAATAATAATAACTAACATTTATATATCATTTATTGTGTACCAGGCACTGTGCTTTACAATTATCATCTCATTTCATTCTTACAACAACCTTGGGGGGAAAAATCTCTTAGGCAAAAAAAAAAAAAAAAAAAAAAAAAAAGGGAAAATAAATACAGAAGAAGCTAGTGGGCAAAAGAGCAGGTAGTGCTGAAACCTTACTCTCATGGGGAATGGATTAAAGAGGGAGCAACACATACCTATAGAAGTGTATAAAAGTCTTCTAAATTCAGAAAGAAATAAGAGTGGGGGCATAGGGTAAGGGAAGAGAATAAGAGAGAGATTTTGTAGGAGTGAGTAGATTAAGGAAAAGGAGGACAAAGTAGCAGGTAGAAGGAAAGCATAGGATTGAGGAGGGATAGGAATAGGATGATAAGGATAGAGAGGAAAAATAGGAAGGAGAGAAATATACAACAAGCTTAGCTTAGAATGTGAATGGGATTGATTTATTTATATACAAATATAAACATTAAATACTTTTTGCATGAATAAGGTTAGATCTAAATATTTGATGTAATAGTTATTGTTCATGGGTAGATAGTCAATATAATTTTTAAAATGGCAATTTTACTTAACTAATCTGTGTTTGTCATCCCAATTAAATTACTAAAAATGTATTTTACTGAGTTAGAAAAATAATAGCAAAATTTAATTAGAATAAAAGGCTATAAATTTCAAAGAAACCAGGGATAAAGGAAGCAGATTCAGTAATATCAGATCTTAAGCCATATCTAAGGTGAGAGCATTGTTGAAGTATAAAATGGATAACTTTGATTATTTTAAATTAAATAGTTCCTGTGTAACTAAAACCTATGCAGGCCAGAATAGAAAGAATGCAGAAAAATTAGGGAAATTTTCATAGAATCTCAGATAGAATGTGATTGGGTTGAAGTATTGTTGTGATCAAGGAAATGATGATTTGGTTGACTTAGAAAAACATGGAAATACTTGAAAGATGCAATCTACTTCCAGAGAAGTAGATGATAAGTGAAATAAGCATAGTACAATCTTAACATAAATGGGTATGAGTGTACATGTGTATATATGTGTAGTGTGTATGTGTGTGTGTGTGTGTGTGTATCTGTAACCAATTATAACCTTCTTTGGGGGCATATCAAGGAAGGAAAAATAAAGTAAAAAGTGCTGAGAAAAAGAAAAGGTACAAGGAAGCAAAGAAAAATCTGGCCAGCTATAAAAATAACTTGTAATTATTATAGGTTTTCTTGAAATGGAAATTTATAGCTTCATATGGAATCTTCTCATGTTCTGCTGTGTCCTTGACAACTTTTTTTTTCTTATTTTTTATTTATGTTTGAATTTTAGGTTATAATTTAAATTATTCATTAAATTATTGTTTAAATTATAATAATGAAAAATAGAAAAAAAAACACTTAAAAAGGAGGAAAATAATAAAAACAAGTAGAATATAGAAGATGATTTTCTTGTGAGCCTTTGTACTAATTGCAGTGAGAAAATCAAAGCAGGAAGTGAAAAAGGAAATTAGCTGTTGAATAACTGGAAAATTCAGTTGCATTCTTCTTTTGAATATAAGGAAATATGCAAAGTTATATAAAATATATAACAAATATAGAATTAGCAACCTCTGGTATTTATGCTTACCCTCATATCCTTGCTTTTTATACTTCAAATACTTTTGATAGAAACCACTTATACTTTTAAATATAAACTTTTAGTTTTACTTGAGATAAGCACATAGTGAAAGCTATATGCTATTACCAATAGAACTCTGGTATAATTAAGAAGTTTGTACCTCTTTTTAATGCTCTTATCTCACTTTATTTTGTATTATAATAGTTTGTTTTATATCTAGTCTTGGATTTTAATCTGCCTGTAAAGTGTCTTTTTTTTTTTTTATTTACAAGCATGTTTAGGTGCTTAATATATGTCTGTAATTGAGACTTTTTTAAAAATTAAAAATGTGTCAAATTATTTCAAGGGATATGTAATTTTAAAAATGAAAGCTAAATAGATGAAACATGTTTGCTTAATTAAATAAATACAAAAGTAGTACTAGTTGATGAAAAGTAGATACTGTTTTTTTCTCTGTGGAAAAATATTTTATTTTATACAGTGACACAGTTCAAAGTCAGAGTAGTGATTACTATATTTTTTATTCCTTGATGAATCTGTGTTTTGATAAAATTGTTTAAGCAAACATACATAGAGATGAAGTAAAGCATGGGATTTGAGGTACTAAAAGAGGTAAAACACTGTTATATCATCCACAAAAGATGACAATTATACAGCACACAATTGCTTTGGGAATAATTATAGGGAAGCAAAGGGAACATTCTTTTAAAATCTCTCATTTTTACTCTCAAGAACTCTATGTAACAACCTAATGATTGTTGGGTGCAAAAAGTAGTCAGAACTTTTTGCTAGCAGCAGGTAGGTGGTGCACTGGTAGCAGACTTTGAAAGGTTCTCTATTCAAAATGCAGTTTATCCAATAGCAATAAATATCTTCCAGAATATTTTGAAGACTACTTTGTATGTATTTTTATAATTTTTTTAAAAGCCCAAATTCACAAACTTATTACTCAGCATTCCCCTTTGAATGTTGGCCTCTATCTTCTGCTCAATCTTTATTATGCCTCAACAAATTTCTAAGTGCAAAGTTTTACTCTTTGCAATTTGAGCATTTTTAAATTAAAATATCTCCTATTCTGAATGTATTGATTTATTCATCTGTGTGTCAATAAGTTAAGAGTATTTTTCAGTTAAGTTAAAAAGATCTGGCAAGGCAAGTTAAGTTTACTAGAGTTTAATTTCTTTTTATCTGTTTTTGTTTTATATATTTCTGATTCTTGATAATATTTTTTCTGAGGATTATACCAACAGATTAACAAAAAGATCAACCTGTTTGGGCTCAAAGTGAAATTCATTTGAATGAATCATAATTTGGTAGACTTTAAAAAATGTTTTTATTTCTAACTTCGGCTATTTTTTCTTCAACACTGTGACAAAACTTTTATTTAATGTCTGCAAATTTTGCATTTTGGGGAATTTTTCATGAAATAATTTTCCTTTGTGTTTCTGTCTCTTAGGGCTTTAAAAAATACATTCAAACAAGTCAGATGTTAGCTACTGTAAATGTATGTAAAAGCAACATTAGACTGTTTCAGCTCTTTGAAATATGTAAATTTCCATTAGGGGACTCTCCTTTTCTCTAGAGTCATGGTCTACCATAGTTAGAAAATATACAACTGAAAAGATCATTTTAACACTAGTACTTTACAAGATATAACTGTATGCATGTTGGCATCTCTTGACTAACCAAGAGTATCGTTTCTCATGTCCTTAGGGTGACAGAAGCATTCAGTCTCTGTTCACTCACCCTAAGAAAGCAGAAGGCGATGCATTTGATTAACCAAGTGATGCTGGTGCACGTCCATTGATTTACAGAATAGATGATAATTTTGCATAGGTTTTTCAACCTGACAGACATCAGCTCTTGTCTATTATATTATATTATATATCATTACTCTGAAGTTGACTATAGTATGTCAAGTCCTTATAGACATTCATAATGTTGGAATTAATATATCACACAGGAAAAGTTTGAATGGTTATTTTTGTTTTGTTTTTTAATACTAAGATATTAAGATATTCAATAATTTAAAAAAATAATATGTTCAAGCACAAGAAAAATAGAAATTTGGTCACTTTTTATGCTTAATAAGTTGTAAAAGAAAGGACTATTTGGTGGACTTTGTCAAGCTGGATCTCATTTCTACTTGCTTTATCAAATCATTTCATGAATTTGAAATAGAGACTCAAAATCTACATTTTGGCTTTGCTATTTCCAAAAGGCAGCTGGTATTCCTGTTCAGGGGAAAAAAAAAATATATATATATATATATATATATATACACACCAATAGTCAGTATTTCCACAGATGATTAATAAAATTTAGCTTTGGGCACTTTGGTATCTTGGTAACTAATTGCTATTTAAAATAAAAGTTTTAAGTACAATCTATATAAAATAAATAATCAAACTTTATTATCATTCCCTATCTAAATCAAAATGTTGTGGTCTAATTTGAGAAACTGAAGTAATCTGCCCCCCTCCCTTTTTTTTTTTTTTTTAAAGACAGGACATGTACTTTAACAAATGAATATAAATTTCACTATTAAAATATTTATATTCTAAAATATAGTGTCCCTAACATAAAATCTCTTTGAAAGAGGCCAAACATATAAGTTGAAAAAATAATAAAAGTCAACATAAATAAATGTGTACTAGCAGTGTTTTTTTAAAAACAGTTTGATTTTATCAAAAAAATGTTTCATTTTTGTCATCAATGTATCTTCATTATATTCCTTGTTCTCTCAGTGAGACTGGTTATACTCAGATTTTATATAGGACAATTTTGGGAGAACAATTCAACCCATATTTGAAATAATATAGTATGTCTTTAAAAAAATTTTCTTTAAGGCATGTATAATTTGAGGGATTTCTTTTCCCTTCCCTCAACCCCTTCCAAATCTTTTTATTCATAGACAATACAGTTTGATGTTGATATAATGTTGTTAAACTGTTAAGTGTAATGTTATGTCAAATGCCTTAGCAGTTGTTCATGTACTAATGCATTAGTGAATATTATTAATATTTGTCAGTCTAAGATTTATAGCAGTTCATTTCACATAGCAAATTTCAAGGTTTTTCCCCTCCTAAACTTTCTGCAGCTAAAAATTGGAACAGCAATGTTGGCTATATACTCAGTCATCTGCTTAATCCTTATCCCCTTCGCATTGTCAATACCCATCTAATTCCACTTTAACAACAGTAATTGGCTGATGGAGTAGAAGATATAGATTTGTTTTCCTGATGACTCCTTGACTTTTTTTCCTCTGGTAATACTAATAGAATTCCAAATCCGTACTGGTGTGATCATGTCATGAGTAGGTCAACAGTCATGTCAAGGTCCTATTGGAAACCTCATAGCCAACATCTTAATTTAGACTTAGCTATCTTTTTCTCTTGTATGTGCAATTGTAAGCAATTCTTTCAAGTCCCAGCTCTCATTTCATTATAACAGAATTCATTTAATTCAAAGGGAGGTAGTTCTGCATGTGAATTATTTGGACTCACTACAATTTATTAAATACAGTTGCAGTAAAAATATATATTTTTTTCCTTTTTAAAAGTTATCTTAAGGAATTTAAAGGAAAATCATTCTTTTTCTTTCAGCTATATTCTGTTTGTAACTTATGAAATTTATAATGATGAAATATAAAAAGTTAAGGAAAAGATTAAGTCCCAAGGGATAGTGGTGGCAGTACATGTATGTTTAAAAACAGCTACTTTTATAGTATATGCAAGCTGCATGCTACTCGTGTTCTGCGTATATTTCATCACAATGATTAAAGAAAAGCACTCAATAAGGATAAGTAAGAATTATAAAATATTTAACCTAAGTGATCATTTTAATAATGCAATTCTTAAGAATTCTTAATGTTGAAGTATAAGTATTAAAATATCATTACTTTTTCTTTTCCCTTCAAATAATTGATTACTAAAAATCTATCATATTAGTTTTTTCGATATAAAGGGCAGTTTCAAAGAATTGGAGAAAACACAATAAATATGCATTTTGGTTAATAATTCATCATCATGTCATAATAACCTGGAGTTTTTAGCATCAAATTGAAGAACTAAGAAGTTTGAAAGGATACTAACTAAAATGAATAGAAATAAAGATCTCATATTGTCATTTTTAGCCTTAAAAACTATGGAAGGAAATTCTGAAAGGACTTGGATAACACAAAAATCCTATTCTGATCATTGTTTTAAAGTTTATGTTTTGTTACATTTATTACTTCTAAAGTTGGTTATTATTTGTAGAGTCATTTGCCCTGCAGAAATATTTTTCTCATGTTAGTCAAAGTATATGGAGGCTATCCACATCTAATATAATGTATTTATTATCATACTAATAGGTTTTTGGTTGCTGACATTTATATATTTGGAAGGCCATGCCAGTCAAATTGGAGAACATATAAAATTTCAGTAATGGTTCTTCATATTGAATACGTTGGTTATGCACATCAGTTTATATGAAATTTAAGCTATATGGCATTTTGACCAGTAAATTCAATAGATGTGCAAAATTAGCTATGCTATTATTAACTACTATGTTATTAATTTTTTGTCTTTACTCATCAATATTATTTATTTTGCAAAATAACTTATTGATAAAACCTAGCTAAGTTGATTCTACTTTGCCTGGAAACTAATTGAATATAGTTCATTTCTCTAATGAGATCAGTACTTATACTTCCAGACGATTAAATGAGGGGAGAAAAAATGAATTAAGGAAAGATATGGTACAGGAAAGCACTGGATTTGGCACTATATAATGGAACCTTGATCAAGTAACAGTCTTTTTTTGTGTAGGTTTTTTTTTTAAAGGATGATTTTTAAAAAGGATGTCACTAAAATTTATATATTTTAAGGCATAAAGTTCAAAAATAAGACCTGTATAATATTTACTTGCTCGAAAGCAAGCTTCTTTAAACCTTTATGAATATTCAAAGAGAAATTGGCATTATCTGCATACCTCTTTACATAGCATTTATAAAGGTATTTAAAGAATGCAAAACACTTTACAAATATTATTTCATTTTATCCTCACAGTAGCTGGGATGGGGTACTATTATTGCCCCCACTTTACAGATGATATAGCAGACAAGAGTTATTAAATAACTTATTCAAGATTACACAGCTAGTAAATGGGTAAGGCATGATTTGAATTTAGCTCTCTCTGACTTTAGGTTCAGGACCCTATCCACTATAGCAACTTGCTGCTTATTATATTTAAATCGCTTTTATTTGTATCTTTGTGTGTCATTGCCCAGGGACAGAAATTGACTTCAGCTCCATTGAGTCTTCCTGGTGGCATCCATAAGGATACCATTCCATATTATATGTAATATAGGAATCTCCACCAGATTAAGGCAAGTCCCAAAGATTTATCAGCTCCTCAAGGAAATAGATTACTTCCAGGCTCTTCCCAAGACTATCATGAGCATCCTGATCTCAAGATTTATTTCTTATCTCTAGGGTTTACCTGTTTTAACCACTACTTTTCAATATTGAGCAGACCATTAACCTGAAGAATAATTTGACAAGACACAAATATACTAGTATTCATTTATATTGTCCTTCTTAGTCACAGATCATTGCTGGGAGTGATCATTATTTGTCTTAATCATAATTTCTATCTTGTAGTCAAACAAGACTGCCCTGATTTTTCTTTTTCTCTCCTCTCTCTCTCTCTCTCTCTCTCTCTCTCTCTCTCTCTTTCTCTCTCTCTCTCTCTCTCTCTCTCTCTCTCTCTCTCTCTCTCTCTCCCTCTCTCTCTCTCTCTCT
>JAJPUD010010181.1:0-65345 GCA_023553655.1 Myrmecobius fasciatus | reverse complement strand
AATAGTGAGTACTTATCCCAAAAGCTGGGGTCTTTGGGTTTATCAAAAACTAAATTGCTATCGTTATTACCTAGCTTGTCCTGATATCCTATTCTATGCCACTGATCGACTGCTCTATTTCTCAGCCAGTACCAAATGGTTTTGATGACTGCTGCTGTATAATATAGTTTTATATCTGGCACAGCAAGGCCACCATCATCAGACTTTTTTTTCATTAATTCTCTTGAAATCCTTGACCTTTTGTTCTTCCAAATGAACTTTACTACTATTTTTTCTAGATTTGTAAAATCATTTCTTGGGAGTTTGATTGGTATGGCACTAAATAAATAAATTAGTTTGGGTAGTATTTTAATTTTTATTATATTTGCTCGGCCTACCCATGAGCACTTGATGTTTTTCCAATTGACTAGGTCTGATTTTATTTGTGTGGAAAGTGTTTTGTAGTTTAGTTCATATAGTTTCTGACATTTTCTTGGCAGATAGATTCCTAAATATTTTATGCTATCGTCTGTTATTCTGAATGAAATTTCTTTTTCTATCTCTTCCTGCTGAACTTTGTTGGTAATATATAAAAATGCTGATGATTTATGTGGATTTATTTTGAATCCTGCAACTTTACTAAAGTTATGAATTGTTTCCAGTAGTTTTTTAGTTGAGTCTCTAGGGTTCTCTAAGTATACCATCATGTCATCTGCAAAGAATGATAATTTGGTTTCCTCATTACTTACTCTAATTCCTTTTATCTCTTTTTCTCCTCTTATTGCCAAAGCTAACATTTCTAATACAATATTAAATAGTAATGGTGACAGTGGGCAGCCTTGTTTCACTCCTGATCTCATTGGGAATGGATCTAGTTTGTCTCCATTACATATGATACTTGCTGATGGTTTTAAGTAGATGCTACTAATCATTTTAAGGAAAAGCCCATTTATTCCTATACTCTCTAGTGTTTTTTAATAGGAATGGGTGTTGGATTTTATCAAATGCTTTTTCTGCATCTATGGAGATAATCATATGATTTTTGTTAGTTTGGTTATTAATATAATTGATTATGCTGATAGTTTTCCTGATATTGAACCAGCCCTGCATTCCTGGTATAAATCCTACTTGGTCAACATGTATTATCCTGTAGATAACTTTCTGTAATCTCGTTGCTAAAATCTCCTTTAAAATTTTTGCATCAATATTCATTAGAGAAATGCGTCTATAGTTTTCTTTCTCTGTTTTCACCCCACCTAGTTTAGCTATCAGCACCATATCTGTATCATAGAAGGAATTTGGTAGTATACCTTCTGTCCCTATTTTTTCAAATAGTTTGTATAGTATTGGAATTAATTGTTCTTTAAATGTTTGGTAGAATTCACATGTAAAACCATCTGGCCCTGGAGATTTTTTCTTAGGGAGATGATTAAAAACTTGTTCTATTTCTTTTTCTAAAATGGGGCTATTTAAATAATTTATTTCCTCTTCTGTTAACCTGGGCAATCTATATTTTTGTAGATACTCCTCCATTTCATTTAGATTATCGAATTTATTGTCATAAATTTGGGCAAAGTAACTCCTAATTATTACTCTAATTTCTCCTTCATTGGAGGAAAGTTCTCCCTTATCATTTTTGAGACTAACAATTTGATTTTCCTCTTTCCTTTTTCTGATCAAATTAACTAAAGGCTTATCTATTTTGTTGGTTTTTTCATAAAACCAACTCTTAGTTTTATTTATTAATTCAATAGTTATCTTATTTTCAATTTTATTAATTTCACCTTTTATTTTCAGAATTTCCAATTTGGTATTTGATTGAGGGTTTTTAATTTGCTCTTTTTCTAGTTTTTTTTTTTTAATTGTAACCCTAATTCATTGATCTTCTCTTTCTCTATTTTATGCAAATAAGCATCTAGAGATATAAAGTTACCACTTATAACCACATTGGCCGTATCCCACAAATTTTGGTATGTTGTCTCATTATTGTCATTCTCCTGGATGAAATTATCTATTGTGTCTATAATTTGCTCTTTTACACATTCATTCTTCAGGATTAGATTATTTAATTTCCAATTAACTTTTGGTCTATTTCCCCTGGCCTTATATTACATGTGAGTTTTATTGCATCATGATCTGAAAAGGATACATTTACTATTTCTGCTTTTCTACATTTGATTTTGAGGTTTTTATGCCCTAACATGATCAATTTTCGTATAAGTTCCATGAACCCCTGAGAAAAAAGTATACTCCCTTCTATCACCATTCAATTTCCTCCAGAGATCTGTCATACCTAACTTATCTAACATTTTGTTTATCTCCCTAACTTCTTTCTTATTTATTTTGTGGTTTGATTTATCTAATTCTGAGAGGGCAAGGTTGAGATCCCCCACTAGTATGGTATCACTGTCTAGTTTTCTTTGCATCTCTGTTAGTTTCTCCTCTAGGAATTTGGATGCTATACCACTTGGTGCATATATGTTTAGTATTGATACCGCTTCATTGTCTATGGTACCCTTTAGTAAAATATAGTTTCCTTCCTTATCTCTTTTAATTAGATCTATTTTTGCTTTTACTTGATCTTAGATAAGGATTGCTACCCCTGCTTTTTTTTGTTCACTTGAAGCTTAAGAGATTCTGCTCCAACCCTTTACCTTCATTCTCTATGTATCTCTATGTTTTAAATGTGTTTCTTGTAAACAACATGTTGTAGGATTCTGGCTTTTAATCCAGTCCTCTATCCGTTTCCGTTTTATGGGAGAGTTCATCCCATTCACATTCACAGTTAAAATGACTATATCTATATTTCCTGACACCTTATTTACCCAAAGTTATATTTTTCTCTTCCCTTTCCCCTTACTCCCTTCCCCCCTTCCCAGTATTTTATTTTTGATGACCACCTCCCTCTAACAGTCCTCCCTCCTTTGGAACCCTCCCTCTTTTATACACCTTTCCCCTAATCCTTCTATTAATTTATTCCTTTCTTTTCCTCCTTTCCCTCCTACTTCCCTATACAGAGGGCCAAGTTTTCCCTGAGATCAAATGTGTCTGATATGCTCTTTTAGAGCCCAATCCAATGAGAGTAAGATTTACACAATACTCATCACTCTCACTTCTTTCCCTCAATTATATTAGATTTTCTATGTCTTTTCATGAGACTTTGCCTTATTTTACCTCCTTTTTTTTACTTTATTTTACCTCCTTTCCCCTCCCCCCCATTATTTTACAGTATGATATATCTTCCACCTGTAATTTCTTTTCGATTATTATCAAAGTAAAATCAAATTATACCTCCATTCTTTAAGGATACCCCTAGTAGAGATATAGTTCTCGAGAGTTCTTACCTTTTTACCTTTTTACGATTCTCTAGAGTTCTGTGTTTGGAGGTCAATTTTTTTTGTTCAGATCTGGTTTTTTCATTAGAAATAGATGAAATTCTCCTGTATCATTAAATGACAATCTTCTTCCCTGGAAGATGATGCTCATTCTAGCTGGATAGCTTATTCTTGGCTGTAATCCAAGTTCTTTTGCCTTTTGGAATATCTGATTCCAGGCCCTTCTATCCTTCAATGTGGAAGCTGACAGATCCTGTGTAATTCTAATGACAGTTCCTCGGTATTTGAACTGTTTTTTTCTAGCAGCTTGTAAAATCTTTTCCTTGGTGCAATAGTCCTGAAATTTGGCCACGATATTCCTTGAGGCTTTAATTTTGGGGTCTCTTTCAGGAGGTGATCGGTGGATTCTTTCAATACCAACTTTGCCTTCTGATTCTAAAACATCAGGGCAATTCTCTTTCATGATTTCCTGGAAGATAGCATCAAGGTTCTTTTTTTCATTGTGACTTTGAGGGAGTCCAATAATTCTTAGATTGTCTCTCCTGGATCTGTTTTCCAAGTCAGTTGTTTTTCCTAGGAGATATTTCATATTTTCTTCTATTTTTTTCATTTTTTTGTTTTTGTTTGACTGATTCTTGAAGTCTTATTGAGTCATTCATTTCAATTTGTTCAATTTTAATTTTTAAGGTATTATTTCCTTCAGTTATCTTTTTAGGTCCTTTTGTAACTGGCCAATTGAATTTTTTGGTTCATTGCATTCTTTTTCCATTTTGCCAATTTTATTTTTCAATGAATTGTTGTCTTTTTTCCAATTCATTAATTTTATTTTTCAGTGAATTATTATCTTTTTCCAATTCACTATTTTTATTTTCTAGTGAGTTGGTGACTTTTTCCAATTCACTAATTTTGTTTTTCAGTGAATTTTTGTCTTTTTCCAATTCACTAATTTTGTTTTTCAGTGAATTTTTGTCTTTTTCCGATTCACCAGACTTATTTTACAATTTTTCAAATCTCTGTTGCAGGGCGATGTTTCCTTCTTGCACTGCTCTCAGTTTATTTCCCCAATCTTCTTCTAGCTCTCTTTTGAGATTTTATATGCAATCTTCCAGGTAAGCCTTCTGAAAGGGAGACCAGCTTAAGTCCACCTTTGTGGCTTTATCTGGGATTGTTTTCAGAATCTCAGGATCTGGGGACTGCTCTAGTTTCTCTCCGTAAAAGCTGTCTATGGTGAGAGCTCTCTTCTTCTTGCTCATGATATTTAGCTGAGGTATCAGTCACCAGCAGGAAATTCTGCAGCAGCAGCAGCAGCAGCAGCAGTGACAGCAGTGGCAGCAGCAGCAGACTTGATTTCAGTTTGCCCTGGGACAGTTTGCCGAGTTGACTTCCGGTCTGGGGCTGATCTGGCTAGATCTGCACTAGGACCACACTTTCACCTGCTCTCAATCCACCCTTTATCAAAGGTAGACCTGCCCAAGCACCTGCCCACAAGCAGAGCAAAGTGGCCCAGGCGTCTCCCAGGGACTTCCTGGCAGCCTAAAATCTTCTGGTCCTTCCCAGCCCCGGACTTGCACCCCGGCTGTGTACTGGCGTCTGAGCGCTGGGAGCTGCTCAATCCCCTGCCCGTCTAAAACTGACCTCAGAAGTTCTTTCAAAGTAGAACTTTGATAGAAGTGTGTTGTAGTGCAAGTGTTTGGTGAAGCCCTCACTCCAGAACCAGTTCGGAGGCTTAGTTTGTCGGTGTCTGAGGGAAGGTCTCAGGAGCTCACAGAGAACACTGTCTGCAGTTCGCCATCTTGGCTCTGCCCCACAATATGTTGTTTAGAAGAAACACAGTTGACACAGAAAGACATATAGAGGAAAGATCAAAGGCTGGAACAGAATTTATTATGCTTCAGCTGAAATAAAAAAAACAACAACAAAAAATGGGGGTAACAATTTTCATCTGATAAATATGTGTGTATGTATATTACTAACAAAGTCCATCAACAAGAGATAGAAAGAGATATTCCATTTAAAATAGCTGTAGTCAAAATAAAGTATTTTGGAGTCATCCTGCAAAGACAAGCCCAGGAAATATTTAAACACAATTGCAAAACACTTCTCTAACAAATAAAATCTGATTTAAACAATTGGAAAAATATCAATTGCTCATGGATACACCCAACTAACATAATAAAAATGATAATGCTGCCTAAATTAATCTATTTGTTTAGTGCTATACCAATCAAAATGCCAAAAAAAATTATAGAACTAGAAAAAATAATAACAAACCATCTGGAAGAACAGAAAATCATGAATATAAAGGAAATAAATGAAAAAAAAAAAACGACAATACCCCCTCACATCTCTCAGGTTGGCTAACATGACAGGAAAAGATAATGATAAATGTTGGAGGGAATGTTGGAAAACTGCTACATTAATACATTCTTGGTGGAGTTATGAAATAATTCAACCATTCTGGAGAGCAATTTGGAACTATGCCCAAAGTTCTACAAAACTATGCATATCCTTTGACCCAACAGTACCATTACTGGTCCTGTACTCCAAGGAAATAATAAAGCAGGGAAAAGGACCCATATGTGTAAAAATGTTTGTAGTAACTTTTTTTGTGATAGCTTATTACAGGAAAGCCTGGAAAGATTTACACAAATTGATGCTGAGTGAAACAAGCAGAACCAGGAATACATTGCACGCAATAACAACAATGTGATGGTCAACTATGAAAGACTTGGTTTTTCTCAGTAGTTCAGTGATGCAAGGCAATCCCAAAAGACTTTGGATATAAAATAAAATCTGCAATCTGGAAAATATAAATCCACACATGCCATCTTCACCTCTTTTTTTCTGTTTTTTTCTCTTCCTTTATTTTTCCCTTTTGTACTACCTTTTTTCTCCCAAAATGACTCATTCATAAAGCAATATGGATTTTTTAAAAATTTATTTTAAAAAGTTGGAGTCTTTGAATTTATCAAACAGCAGATTATTATAAGCATTGACTACTGTGTCTTTTGTGCCCAACCTATTCTCACTGATCTACCACTCTATTTCTTAGCCAGTACCAATAGTTTTGATGGTTGCTGCTTTGTAATATAGTCTTAGATCTAATATGGCTAGGCCACCTTCCTTTTTTTTTTAAATTCCCTTGATATTCTTGATCTTTTGTTCTTCCAGAGGAATTTTATTATTTTTTTCTAGCTGTATAAAATATTTTTGGTACTTCAATCATTTTCTAAGAAAAAGATAATATATTTCTTCATGGAATTCAGTACATTTATTTTTGTTAGCCTGTTTACATCACAATTTGGAGGGACTATTTTTTTAGCTATCACAAAGAAAAAATTAACATTGAAGTTTTAACATGAAAATACAAATTATCTCTTAAGATGATGAGACCAACTAGCTGTTAACTCAGAGAAATACCTAATACACCAAATTATGCAGGTTGGATTTTTAAATCTTTATCTAAACTAAGGTGATAAGGTTAAGTATATACATAAAACATGATAGCACAAAAGAACAATTAGCAATTAAATGAACCCTAGTTCTATTTCTACTCTCTCCTTTCTCATTGAAATCCCTTCTCTTTTGTCCTTATGCTTTTCCAGTCCCCTTAAAAGCAATCCTAGGTAACCCACCCATCTGCTTTCATTCTCCCTCTTCCTAAATTGCTGATACTGTTAAAGGAAATTATAAAACAGTGATGATTGGATCCATATGAATATATGTAATCTTACCTCACTATTGTATTACAATGTTTTAATCCATTTTTTTTATTTTCCATAATATGTATTCCACAAACTATTTCAAAACTATTCCAAATTTATTATACTTAGTGCAGTCATAAATGATTAAACTTATTACTTCTGATGAAATGATTAACGTCTTCAGGAAATAAGTGGATTCTTTTCCCTCCAAGATCACTTCAGGATTTTCCTGGCTTCCCCTACCCCTTTCTTGCTAACACCTCAAAGGATGCAATGAATTCTTTTTGCCAAAACTAATTTTCTACCTTTACTCTTGATCCCTTCTCTTGTGTTTCCTCTAGGAAATATAACTCTTGCCCCTTTGCTAACTTTTAGTCTCTCTTTCTCTCTATTGACTCCTTCCATTCTGCTATGCTATTTTGCAAAATAGCATAGGTATACCTTTTTCCAAAGAAAGGGGCATAGATTTGGATAAAAATCTCTTGTCTGTCTGTGTTTCTGTCTGTCTCTGTCCCTCTCTCTTCCTCTTTCTCTCTCTCTCTCTCTCTCTCTCTCTCTCTCTCTCTCTCTTTCTGTGTGTGTGTGTGTGTGTGTGTGTGTGTGTGTCTGTCTGTCTGTCTCTCTCTGAATCTTTTTCTTTCTCTCTCTGTATGTGTCCCCTCCCCACTCTTATCTTTTTTGGCTTTGCTTTAGTAACTTAACACAGAGTGGAGAATTTGAGAGGTCTAATAGCTCATGTAGTGTTCTTATAATAGTAATGTTGTTACCATCACGATGCTTAAGGACTTGTCAGCATTTATAAACTCCTACTTCACTGAAATTTCACTTGGCATATAAGTTTTCAGCCCAGAAGCAATTTTCTTTTCAGCCTTTAGAACTATCTCTTAGGATATTTTGAATGGTTTGGCTAAAACTTAAAATAAAAGCACACTGTTTTTAGATGTCTTTTTAAATACAAAATAATGTTCATTTCATGATTCTTCCTTGTATAAAATCAATTAGCCCATGATAGTTTAAGGCTCTGGGATGTGTTTTCATAGTTTCAACAATAGAGACAATATAGCTTATCAAAGTCAAAATTAAGATCAACCAAAAAGTGTCACTGAAGACAAATGAAGTTCAAATGAGGAAATTTACTAAATTTTCGATAAATACTTAGCACATTTTTTTCTGAACCAAGAAAAAAATGAGCAAAAGAAAAGGGAGACTACTCTAAGGAAGAGGTAGAGTGGAGATGTCAGATTCAGAAAGCAGGGGAGCTCAGGAATTTGAAAAAGGTGGAGCAAAATCTCTAGTTTTGTCATTTAAAAATTTAAGGTAGCAGACAAAAAGAAATGTGTATTGTTAAATAATCTCTAACACAGAAGCTGAATATGGTCCCATCAGAATTTTGGACTTGTGATTTTGTCATTGCGATAGTTATACATTCGGAAATTTCATCTACCTGATGCAGATTATCAACTCATCTGTAATTTATATACTTAGAATGTTGTATGAGGTACTGAGAAATTTCAAGGCCCTCCTCCCTTGATTAGACAACTATTTTATATCAGAGACAAGGCTTGAGCTCAGCTCTACTTGATTCTAAGACTGGTTCTGCATCTACTATGCAGATAGGGAGCTGGACCTCAACTCAGGAGGACTTCAAATCAAATATTATGTTTTTTCTTTAATTGTATTTTATTTTTTGAAAAATATGCAAAGGTAGTTTTCAACATTCACCTTTGCAAAACCTTGTGTTCCAAACTTTTTTTTCTCTTCTCTCCTCCCTTCACCCCTCTCCCCAAGACAGCAACCAAACAGATCAACACTTACAGTTCTTCTAAACATGTTTCCATGTTCATATTCATTCCATATTAGTGCAAATAAAATCAGATAAAAAGGGCAAAAAATGAGAAAGTGGGAAAAAAAAAAAACAAACTAACAATAACAACACCAAAAAAAAAAAAAATGGATATATTTTGCTTTGATCAGCGTTCAATCTCCAGAGTTCTCTCTCTGGATATAGATGGTACTTTCCAACCCAAGTCTATTAGAATTGTGTAATCAAATCCTATCTTAGACATTAATTGCAAGACCCTAGGCAAGTCACTTGATCATTGTCTATCTCAGTATCCTTATTTATAAAATGCTAATAATAATAATAGCACCTACTTCCCAGTGTTATTGTGAGGATAAAATTAAATATTTGTAAAGTATTCTGCAAACCTTAAAGTGAGATATATTTTGGGAACAGATGGATACTAGCTACAATGGATAGAGTTCAGGGCCTGGAATCAAGAAATTTCATCTTCCTAAATTAAAATCTGGCCTCAGACACTAGCTATGAAATACTAGACAGGTCATTTAACCCTGTTTGCCAAAGTTTCTTTATCTGTAAAATGAGCTGGAAAAGGAAATGGCAAATCACTCCAGTGTCTCTGACAAGAAAACCCAAAAAAGGTCATGGAAAAAAAAAAAAGAGACGCAACTTAAAATTATTCAATAACAACAACAAAAATATCTTATGGTTATTGTGAAGATAAAATTAGATTACATTTGGAAATAATTATAAAAATAAGATATTATTTGTATGAGATATAAATGTTCATTATTCTTATTCATTATAATGCAACACTGACTATTAAAAGGTCAGTTTTATATAATTCAAATGCATATCTCACAACTAGGGGCTTATACAACTGAGCTTTAAGTAATCCAAATTGGACATTAAAATTCTGTGGTCTATAATTTTTATTGTCATGAAATGATTATGTGGAGATATTAAATAAAAAAGATAAATAATATCCATTTACCATTTTTCATGGATTGTTTTAAGTAAAGGAGATACAAATAAAAATAAGATAGTACTTGCTCTCAAGGAGCTTACGTTTAAAAGGTTAAGACAATATACAGAAAGATGCTAAAATTCAGAGGATTGGAAAGGTATTATTCACTGCAGGCATTGTAAAGGCAGTTTTTAAGATCTGTCTTTATTTGTGTGAAAAGTGTTTTCTGATTGTGTCAATATGGTTTCTGAGTTCCTCTTAGCAAGTAGGCTCAAGTATTTTAAGTGCTATATGGTTATTAAAAGTGAAATTTTTATTTTTATCTCTTGTGGCTAGACTTTGTGGTAATATATGGAAATGCTGATGATTTATGTATGTTAATTTAATATCCTATAATTTTATTAAAATTTATCAAAAACTTTTTTTTATCATCTATTGATAGAATCATATGTATGAAGTTTCATGTGTATGAAACTTTGGATATGTGACTGTACTATCCTTGCTAGTATTTTATTTAGAATTTTGTATAAAAACTCTCTAGGGTAATTGGCCTACAATTTTCTTTTTTGCTTTTGCTCTTCCTGGTTTAGGTATAAAGACTATGTTTGTGTCAAAAAAGGAATTCATTTAGTAGGACTACTTCTTTGCCTATATTTTTCAAGTGTATGTACTATTGTAGTTAATTGTTTGAATTAATAGAATTGGCTTGAGATTCTAGCTAATCCTAATAATTTTTATGAGAGATTTTTGATACCTTGTTCAATTTCTTTTTCTAATATAGGATTCTTTGAGCTTTTTATTTGTTCTGTTAATTTTAAGAATTTCTATTTTTGCAAATATTCAACCATTTTGCTTATATTATTATATTTATTGGCATATAATTGAGCAAAATAGCTTCTAATAAATACTTCAATTTGGCTTTCATTAGTGGTAATTCTTTTAAATTTTTTTTATTTTAAATTTAAATACAAACAGAAAAAAGTTGCTTTGTACACAACAGATCATGAGAAGATTCAATATAAAACAATAAATTTCCATTTCAAGAAAACATACATAATAAGTACTAGATGTTATTTTCCAAGCTACCCCAGTTTTCTTTATTTTTTGGTTTTCTTTTGCCCTCTGCTATCCAATTTCTAGTTTATGTTTCCCTCTCCCTCCTCCTTCCCAACCTAAAGAAGGTTTCAATTAAATATGAAGATTAATAAATACATAGAATATGTATCATATCTATATTACATATGCACACATATATGTACATACACACATATACATAAATATCTATAAACATGCACATATATATAGTCATGCACATATATGTAATATAGTACAAAGATTTTTTTTTTACCTATAACCTGTTTCTCTGAAAGCAGACAGCATCTTCCTTCATATAGGTCCAAATCTTTCCATGTTTTTCTAAGTCAACTAGATCATCTTTTCCCACACCACAGTAATATTCCAACCCAGACACAGACTGAGTGATTGTTTATGAAATTTTCTCCCCAGTTTTCTTTATTTCTTTTGTTCTTGGCTACAAAGGTTTTATTTATCTAAGTAGATTTTAATTTAAAATAATCAAAATTATTCTGCTTACAATTCAACAATACTTGCCTTTAAAAGGTTGTAAGGTCTCACATTACTGAATCTACTTCCTTTGCTTTTTTCTTTTCCTGATTTCTTTGAAATTCTTGACCTTTTTTTGTCCAAATAAACTCTGTTTTGGTTTTTTTTCCTAAATCAATAAAATACTTCTTAGTAATTTAATTATGATGACATTAATTAACTAGATTACTACTGAGGTAAAATCATCATTTTAAAAATTATACTGGCTTTACCTACCCATGAACAATAAATATCACTTCAATTATTTAGATGTGTTTATGTGCATTAAAAAATGTTTTATGTTTATATAGTTTCCGTGTCTCTTTTGGCAGTAAACTCTCAGTAATTTCTCAGTAAAGTCTAGGTATTTTAAGTGGTCTAAAACAGTATTGAATGATATTGCTGACACATAATATAGTTTATTTTTCATTTTTGATTAAATCTATTTTAACTTTATCTGAAATTATGATTGCTATCTCTGTTTTTTTTCTTAATTTATTAACTTCTACTCCTACCCTTTATTTTATATTTAGGTGTATCTTTCATTTTTATCATGTCATGAAAACAACATATTGTTGAATCAAAAGTTTTAATCTGTTATCAGTTTCTAGTTTATGGGGAATTCATTCCATTCACATTGTAAGCTATAATTACTTGTTGCATATTTCTTTCCTTCCTATTTTCTTCACTATTCTTCTTACGCTATTTGCCCTATCTCTCTCTTCACTGCTCTGCTTTACTTCTATCCAATACTTTGCCCTCCTATTCCTTAACTTGCCCAACCCTCTAAAAGCCCTTTCCTTGTCCTCTCTCCCACCCTATCTCCTTGCCTTCTTATCTCTTTCTAAATTTGGAAAACTCTCTCTCTCTCTCTTTCTCTCTCTCTCTCTTTCTTTCTCTCTCTGTCTCTTTCTTTCTCTTTCTCTCTCTCTCTCTCACACACACACACATACACACACACACACACACACACACACACACACACCGAGTTCTAGCACTACTTTTCCTCCTTTTTGGTATTTTTTTCTGTTTCAGTTTTTTTTTTTCCTTTTATGCCTCATTTGTATGAGATGTTATTCCCTTTTCTCTCTCCCTACACAGTTTTTTTTTTTAAAGAATTTATTTATTTATTTTTTTAAGAATCATCCCATCATAATTAGCTCAGCCCAAGCCTTTCTTTCAACCTACCCAGATAATGATGATGACAATCATGAGTATTGCTAATATTTTCACATATGCAATTAAAATAATTTGACCTTATTGAGTCCCTTCTAACTACCAACTTCCTTTACCTTTTATCTATCTCCTCCTTTTGTTTATACTCTTCCCTATTTACCTTCCTGGTAGCATAAGATAGATTTCTACATCCAACTGAGTTATGTATGCTAATTCCCTTTAGAAGCAATTATAATGTGAATAATGTTTAAGTGTTGTCCAGTACTCTGGGAGTTTTTCTGGGAGTTTCACTTTTGGATCTCTTTTAGGTAGTAATCAGTGAATTATTTCAATTTCTATTTAGCTCTTTGATTCTAATATAGCAGGGCAATTTCCCTTGATCATTTTTTGAAAAATGCCTAGAATTTTTTTTTAATTATAGCTTTTAGAGAGTTTAATAATTCTTCAATTATCTCTCCTAGATCTATTTTCTGTCAGTTGCTTTTCTAAAGAATAATCTTTTTTTCCTCTTCTCCTCCTCCTGATCATAATAATGATGATGATGATTACTACTATTTTATGGTTTTGTTTTACTGTATCTTTATGTTTCATATACACATTAGTTCCCCCTCACTTAATTCTAATTTTTAAGGTATTATTATTTTTTTTTGGTGAGTTTTTATACTTCCTTTTTCATTTGGTCAATTTTATTTTTAGGGAGATAACATTTTTCAGTGAATTTTTATATTTCTATTTCCATCCTGCTGACTTTCCCCCCACCATGATTTTCTTTCTTTATTCTCATTTATTTTCTCAATTTTTCTTCAACTTTTCCAATTTTGTTTTAAAAACCCTTTTCAAGCTCTTTCAGGAGTTCCTTTTGGACCTGCAACTAAAATACATTTTTTCTTTGAGGCTTTATATGCAAATATTTTGACACTATTTTTTCTCTTCTAAGTTTTTACTTTGATTTTATTGGCCAAGAAGGTATATTAAAAGCAGTGACTTGCCTAAGCTCTTCCATAAACAACTCACTCAAAACACTTTTAATTATTGACTTTAAATAGATTCTAGATAGTCAGAACCCGCAAAATAATTTTCCAGTCCAAGTCAACTCAGGTCATCAGGAAAAGTTCTTTTGCACTAATATGAGAAAGCAGTAAGTACTACAGTTCTGGTTACATCAGCACAGACTGCACTCTAGCAAATCAGAATCAAGCTTCAGAATGACTGAGTCAGTGGTAGCAGGGGCATATTGCAGAACTCTCAGCCTAGGTGATAAGTGGACTGCACAATGGGTCAGAATATTTACAAGGGTCCTTTGCTAACATCAGGTGCAGGACTCTATTGCATTGCCTATATTTGTATTTGAATCAGAGTTCTGGGTCTTAGTCCCAGTATAGAGAGTAGCATTAGCGCAGCAGAGCTTGTATTAAAGGGGCACAAGGTCCATAATAGTAGTTCCAGGATTGAAATGAGTGCTTGTGGTCATTCACAAACCATTGCACAGTACATGAAAGTAGTAAGCACACCTCTCCCTCGATCATACCACCTTGGAAGAGTGGAAAATTAGAATTACCTTTGAAAACAGCTGCACAAAAGAACTGAAGCTTGGGACAGTTCCTCTTCCATTTGAGAAGTGGAATGTCACTTTAGCACATAGTTAAAAGTCAAGAAATAGGCTGGAAAATAAGCAGCAACAGAAAAAAAATTCTGAACAATGAAAGTTATTATGGAAACAAAGATCAAATCACATACTTAGAAAAAAAACAAAAACTCAGAGAAAAGTATGAATTGGTTGTAGGCCAGGGAAGAGCTCAAAAACAAGTTTAAAAATCAAGTATGATTAGAGGCAGCTAGATGGTGCAATGGATAGAGCACCAACCCTGAACTCAGGAGGACTGAGTTCAAACACAATCCCAGATATTTAATACTTACTAGCTGTGGGAACCTGGACGAGTAACTTAATCCCCATTGCTTCACACACACTTAAGAGAGGTAGAGGCAAATGGGTAAAATATATGGGAGTAATGCAAGAAAATCATAACAAATAAGTCAACAGTTTTGGTAAATTAAGCACAAAAAATACTGAAAAAAAATAACACTTTAAAACACAGAATAGGATGAATGGAAGAAGAGGCACAAAAATCCAAAGAAGTGAAGAATATCTTGAAAAGATGACCTGGCCAAATAGGTAAAGATATACAAAAAATTCACTGAAGAGAACTTTTAAAAAGTAGAATTGACTAAATAAAAAAGTAGATACAAAAAAATAATAATTCTTTAAAAGGTTACAATTGGACAAGTGGAAGCTAATTACTTGTGACATCAAGAAACAATCAAAAGAAAGATGATCTAATATGAATAAATTAGTTATTCTCAGAAAGACAATAATACAAGACAATTCTGTACAATTTATAATGAAAAATACTTTATGTTTCCAGAGAAGTAACTGGTAGATCAGGAATAATTTTTCTTATTTTTTCCACTTGCTGTTTTGTGTGTGAATGTGTGTGTGTGTGTGTGTGTGTGTGTGTGGTTTTTGTATTGTTTTGACTTGGTTTTTGTCTCTGCTTTTTTTTTTTAGAATTATTTACATGGAAATATGTTTTGCTTGATTGTATATTTATAATCCATATTAAATTGCTTGCTTTCTCAATTGTGGGGAAAAAAAGATGGGAGAAGATTAGAATTTGGAACTCAAAAAGAGAAAAACAAAAAAGAATGTCAAAATAAATTTCTGCCTTGATCCTCCTTAGCACTATAGTAACTTTCTATAATCAAGTTCTTTTTTTTTATTTATGCTCATTTTTTTCTGCTGATTTTGTGACTTGGTGTTTTTATGTGAGAGTTCAATTCTGGCCCTACTTTGTCCCAAGCATTTTGTGCTGAGGCTCAGGGTCTTGCTACTGGCTTTTACTGAACTTCAGGCCCTAGCTGCTTGTTTGTACTGGAGGATAGACATCCTTTCTGGCTTGTAGTCCCTATTGGCCTCCCATGGGCATGGGGTTTTGCTGCTGACCAGACCTAGGGCATGGTCTTGCTTCTCAATTGCTATGGAAATAACCTTGCTGCTGGCTGGCTTTCGGGAAGGTATCTTGTGGATGCTCTGTTCCAGGGGAGGCATCCAGCTGTGAGTTTGACTGCTGATGCTTTCAGACTTCACTTACTTTCCATTTCAGGGAGTTATGCCTTCCTGTTATGCTGATGAGCTGTTTTTCTGATCCTGGATCACTTATGAGATAGTTTTCAAGTTGTTTGGAGGGGAATTTGGAGGGATCCGGGGAGTTCTTTCCTTATTTTCTTATCTTGGCACTGGAAGTCTCAAAAGTGAACTTGTTAAACAAAAATTTGAAAATATTACTTTTCTACTTAAAAAAATGCTAATTGTTCTCTATTACCTCCAGAAGTAAACATAGAATCCTCTGGTTGTCTGCTCTATATTCTGTGATGTAGCAGCACTGGCCTCCTTGCTTTTCCTATAAAATGCCACTCCATGTCCTCATTCCATGCTTTTTCAGGGACTAGCTTCATGATATGATTATTCTTGTTACTTCAAGAAGCAGCTGAAATCTATTATAAGAGTTATCTTATCCTTCCTATTCCCCACCAGTGTTGGGAGTACAAAGAAAGACAAAAACATGATCTTTTCTCTCAAGGACCTAACAATCCATTGGGTAAGACATCATGTATACGTGGATATATGCAAAATAATTGGAGATAATTTCAGAGAAAAAGGGAGATGCAAAAAAAGAAAAAGGACTACTTGATAATACAAAGACAAAAATGTGATCTCTGCTCTCAAGGGATTACCTATCTTTTGGATAAAATATCATGTATACAACAATGTAGGTATAGGATATATGTAGAACAATTGGAAATAGTCTCAAAGAAAAAGGGAAATCCATAAAAAGAAAAAAAAAGACAGGATTTTAGTAGTGTGTGGGACAGTAATGATCACAAAAACAGAGACTCAAGATTAGAAAAAGCAAAAATGGATTTAATACTATCTCATGAGAAAGGGCAACTTCTAATAGACAAGGTATTTGTCAGTAAAAATATGCAAAAACCAAATTGCAAAATGCAGATTTGTAGACCAGAAGCCCTCACTCCTTGATCTTTTCTCCCATTGGCTGGCAAGTTTTAATTTACCCAGAAACTAAATATTGACTCCAGAACACATTTTACCTATTAAGTACTTACATGCTAATGAAAAGGGTGGGGAGATGAAGGGAGAAGAAGCTGTAGAGAAATGTTTGTTTATCTAAGATAATAGAACACCTGCAGCTTTTAGCTATGGCTCAACTTTCTATTGTAAAGTCTCAAGTCACAATTAGGACATAGATCAAGGCCACATTCTTGTGAGAGGTCTTCACTAAGTTTATCCCATACTGTGGGATCCTAAAGGAATCCAGGGAAGTCAGGAAGAAGTTGGGGTCATGGTATGAAGATTACAGGAGTGTCAAAGGTTTGAAGTCATGATTCACAGACAAAAAACTAATCCATAATAATGGAGGGGAGGGAAGCAAAAGGAGAATTTCACATTCCTAGTAGAGCAATGATGATTAGAGATTAGTCATACTGAGGAGATTTCAGGAGGTAAAAGGCACTGAATTTTTTACTTTATTTTATTTATGGAAAAATTTACAATTCTATTTTACAGTTACTTTGTCCACCAAGACACAGAGATGTTTCTAATGTTTACTTATAATATGTACTTTCCCCCCATGTTTTCTCATATTTGATTCTTAGATCTATCTAAATAACAAGCAGTTGCATACTATTTTTCAGAGTTTTCAGTGTTTAGTTTTATACTGATTATTCAGGAATCCATGTTGTAATGCATAAAGAAATGGCCTTGAAACAGGGAAAATTTAAGTTCAGTTATTCTCTCTAACCCATAATATTTCTTCCACTGGGACAAATCACTTAAAGATACCCCAAGCAACTCTATAAAATGGTCAGTTTCAGAGAAGATACCAACATTCATTGATACAGGGAGTTTCCTCAATGAGAGAGTTCCCTAAGTTAAAGTTAAATCATATATCTAGATTCTGTACCTATTAGAAACTGGGTACACTAACAATTTATTTTGTCATAAATTGACTTTAAATAGAGAAGAAAGATCAAAGAAATAAAGAATTATTTAACCTGTGAATTTGGTTCCTATTTTATAGAAAATCTGCAGAAGCAGAGAACACCTATTGCTGAATGACCCTAAAGTAGGCAACTAAGTGAATGGAATGGATAACTGGGCCTGAATAAGAAAACGAGAGTTCAATACAACCTTTAATACTTAAAATCTGTGTAACTCTGAGCAATTCAATCAGCCTCAAACTGCCTCAGTTTCTTCATTTATAAAAATGTAGACAATATAAATCTTCAGAGTTAGTGATGAGATAATATTTACAAATCACTTTGGAAACCAAGTGTTGTATAAATGTTAGCTTTTATATGAGGGGGGAAACATTTACTTAAATGGAGTGACTAATTAGTAGGAGACTTTCATCTTCTTAAAAAATATTCAGGGAAGAATTAATCCAGTGTGCCATTCAGAGGAAGGAGGAAGAGGAACCCTTCCTATGAGTCTAGGAGATGATCAACAACTTGGCTTCAGGAGGAGCAATTTTAATATAACTTTGAAGAAAGATATGAGTCCAAGTACTTTTGAGAGAGTCACCTCAAATATAAAATTAGGGTTGCAAAGTTCATGATTTCTAATATCCCTTATAACATTAGATTGTATAATTCTAATTAATCTTAGCTTGGGCACTGAGTATACATTTAACTAACAAATATGTATTAAGTACCAACCACACATATTCATTTATGCTACACTCTGGGATAATAAAAAGATAGATATTTCCAAAATGGAAATGATTTAGTAATAATATAATGCTTTCGAAGTACTATAATTCATTAAATTATTTGAGCTTTGAACAACCTTATAAAAGAGATTGTCCAAAAATTATTATTATTATGCTATAGTTATTATTATTATTTTTGAAAAAAACTACTTATAAAAGTTTTATATGGATTTGTTTCAGCAGGAAGGAGTTCATTTTCTCAGAAAACATGAATGATGAATGTATTTTAAAAAAAGAAAGTTTAAAATATTTGATTTTATGAATGTCATTTTCAAATACCCATTGCAAAAACACTACAAATGATAATTATTATTTTTTGTTTTATTATGATGAATACTTATAGCACATCTATCCAGAAATGCCTGCAAAAGATTCTAGATCTAAGACTTTAGTCCAAACTCATTGTTTAATAGATGAGGAAAGAAAAGCCAAGGGAGGGTAGATACTAAATCTTAAAAAGTTCCTCAAAGAAGTTTTTTTCTTTTGAGAATTGTGAAGCCTTCTAGTTAAATGTGACTGGAGACAGTCTTTTCTTTTTTACTTTGTGTGAACCTTTTTAACATAAATATAAATTGTTTTTGCTTAGTAGACCACTTCAGAAAAGCTGCAAATATCAAAAAATGGGAATTAGGAACTTGAATATATCCCAAACTTTTATACATAAGCATTGTATCAATGGTACTTTGCCATAACTACTTGTTAAGTCTCAGGGGCTAGATCTGAAGCTGGGGCCTTTGGATACAAATTCAGTGATTTTTCTCCTCCACTTTGCTACCTCTCTTATGAAAGAATTAATAAAGGCTTTTTTAAGTGAGTCCCTTTAGAAACATACTTTATGGTCTAGGAAAATTACATGAAACATAATAGTACTTAGAAATAATATTTTACCATAATAATAATAGTTAAAATAGAATTTTCCATATTGTTACAAGAATCATAAAATAATAACATTCACTACCAAAACATGTCAAATAAATAACCTTTAATACCAAATTTTCATGACCATCTACTTTCTTATTCTTTTGAAGATAGTAATCAAAGTTTTTATTTCATCTCAATAAATGGAAATTCCATTCAGATTAGTAGAACTGTTATCAAGGCCAGGGCATTATGAAATGAGACAAAGATGTCAGTATGCTGCCTTAAGTCTTCTAAATTGTTCATCCTTCACTAACTGTACAGGCGTATCCATTCTACTACTGCCCAGGTTTCTGCTTGTCATTGTGAAGATATTGGAGGGAATTATCAGTACCCTTGTACAATTGAAACACCAATTGTCTGCACGTAGAATCAAACTAATTCAATAAATATGGTAATTAAAATTGTGGGATTGAGGATAAAGATATAACTGCATAAAAAGAAATCTTTTAAGATAGGATATTTTTTAAGAACTAGAAATTCTCCTTCTTAGAAAAATTTAATCAGGATAATATGGACAAACATTTTTAGCAGAAGAGACCTTCTAGCATCATTCCATTATCAATGAAAAAAAAAGATAATGTAGGATAATGGATAGGGTGCAAAGCTTTAGAAAAACTTGGGGTCAAATTTTACCACTGCAATTAATTAGTTCCTTTAATTTCTCTAAATTCAAGGAAATTTTTTAAAAGTTGAAAATGATGACTTCATTTATAGTAGAAGCTCCCACTCAAATAGCATGTTAATTCCTTGGTGATATCATCAACAAATATCATCAACAGAATACTTAAGTACTAAAAATGTTGGGATACATTCAAGTTCTTATTTCGCCTTTCTTGATATCTTCAACTCTTTTGAAGTGTACTACTAAGCAAAACTATCTTACAGCTGTATGTAAAGGCACACAAATCAGGCTTGCTCAAGTAACAATTAAAAATAAGAATTTTTCATTCAAAGTTATGGATTTTAAGATTTAGTCTATTATCCAGAGCAATCAGGAAGGGGAACCTATGCCACAAGTCTGGTTTGAATTCAATATATTGTATTTTGTATCATTTTATATGTTTAAGCTTATATAAGTTTATATGTTTAAGCTTAAGATCGGTCTCAGCTTAGTCATTGTACCTATTGTTCGAATTCTTTCTCCATATAAAAGCAGTAAAAAAAAATGTGGAGATAATAGATGGTGAAATGCATACCTGTCAAATCTAGTACAGCAATAGAATCTTTGATGTAGCATTATCAGAGAATGAATGGCTACACACCTATTTTACACAGCTGTGAAAACTAATTAGAGCTGCCACTTGTCACTTTTTGCACTGAAAATTTTGTTTTCATTATTTTAAATAGTTTTTTGTCTAAATCTTTAAGCAATAAATTATATATTTTACTATCCCTATGAGAAGTCTTTCCAGCATGGTAACATCTGTTAAAGCTTGACTTCCCCTCTCATTGACTTGAAAAACCCTAAGTCATCTCTATTATAGAGTAAAGCTTCAGAGTTGCTGATTAATGAAAGAATACATATTATTATACTGATTAAATACTAAAACATTCACCTTCCCACATTTCATTATTATTTCTCTAATCATTCAAATGTGAATATCTTCAAATGCCAAAAAGTCATTTATTTTAACTTTCAGTCTTAAATGCAGCATCATTACCATGATATCAGTGAAGCCATGAAAAGAAACAATTTATTACAGAGTTTTGAAGTGAATCATACAAAAGTCAGAATAACAAAAAAGCTAGTGTTTATATGAAGGCAATGCTCTGTTGAAGTAAGGATCAACTAACTGATGCATGTATGACTGTTGCCTCCTTGAATGGTCCAACCAGCTGTCTTGGCAATAGATTTTAGGGAAAATAATGCATCTGTTCCATTATACAGAAGAGGAGTTTTCCATCTGGTCCACTGACAGCAATTGGATTATTCCTAAGCAAACTTTGTTTCCATAGCTTTTTAATTCCAACCAGTTTACCTATGGCTAGTGAACATACTCAGCTGTGTCACTTACTGTTATTTCAGAGTTAATAGAAGTCTAAAGAATTGTGGATATAAATGAAGGGAAACTTTCAAAATGTAATGAAAACAAAATTAAGTAACAAGATAAAAAAAGGTTCTGGACTGAAGGTGAAAGGATGCTTGTGTACATGCAGATCAGCATGACACTCTAGCATTTGAGTAATGTTTTTCTCATCTCTTTTTATGATTGATTTATTTGGTTCCCTAATGTTGCTTGCACTTCTTGCTACTTTTCCTATCATTCCATTTCACATCCAGAAAGACCTCATTTCACTGATAAACTAGTAATCAGGAGCCTAGGAGTTCAAAACTGAATCAATCAACAAGAAAATAGGTTCCACATACACTAGATAATGGTCTTTTACATTCATTTCAAAGTTAGTCGAAATAGAATAGTAATACAATAAATTGATGCAAAAAACAGCACTTGCACATACCATTTAGAAACTTTGTACATAGTTCAGGTCTTAGAACTTTGATATAAGGTTTGAAATTAAAATAGAAAATCATGGTTCTTGCTTCCAATCTATATCTAAATCCAAGTAAATATAAGCAGTTTATTTATAATCCAAGTAAGTTCTACCCAGGGCAGCTAGGTGGCATAGTGAATAGAGCACTGGGCCTTGATTGAATTCAAATTAGGCCTCAAATTTGTGAAACTAGACAATTAACAATCCAATTGCCTTAATTTCCTCATTTGTAAAATGAACTTGAGAGAAGAATGGCAAATGAATATTTTTTGCCAAGAAAAACCCATTTTTTGTCAATTTTTTGACAATTGTTATATTCACAATAAAAAGATTCTTAAAAAATTATTCCAACCATGTGTAGCAAATTAGAAATATGTCTATGTGCATAATTATACACAGAAAGACATATGTCCACACACAGATATATGTTTATATATCTGTGTGTATATATATCTATATCTATCTATCTATCTGTGTGTGTGTGTGTGTGTGTGTGTGTGAAAAATCCAAACCAACCTTAGCTATATATATATAAAGATGGCAAGCTATAATAAGGCAAAAAAGTGCAGAAATTCAGATCTCATCTCCATCTCTGGTCCACATCTGGTTCCATTAACCTTTGTAAACCTTTGATGGGACAGGAAAACCTAATGGACAGTGTTCTTTAGAGGGGAAGGGGAAAGAAAGCAAAAATTAGATTACAGAATTAGTTTCATACTCAATCAAATAGCTTTAATTCCTGGGAAGAATAAAAAATCTAGAAACAAGATTTAAGTAGATCACTATTTAACCTGGACACCTTAGTTAAATATTAGTACTGGAGGCATTTTCCAAGACAGTGACATTAAAATTATATATCTTCATTGATGTACATATAATCTGTCCTATTTCTGAATTCTTGTTAAGATGTGCAAGTTTGTAATTGGTGCAAAATTGCTTCATGAAATTTACAAATTCTAAAATTTTTCTGGTTCTAAAATCTTAGAGTTAGATATGATAGAGGCTAGTAAAACTGGAATAACTCCACTCCACTCCAATCTATAACTATTGAATGAATCTCTTTATGTTTAAAATAAATTTGGGAAATTGGTTTTCTCATTAACTCAAATCCAGAAACTAAACCCATTTGTTGCTGAATGGAAGCTTCTACTATCTCTTAAAATTTTGCAGAATAAGCCTGTGAATTGTTTGATGTAGGATGTTGCTGGCTGTCAAAAATATCAATTAATTATAGTGCACAGAATTGTGAATGAATGTTTTGTTAGAAGCTACTTCACTGTTAAATGGCTAAGTATAGTTAAAATTCTTCCTTTGTGTTCCCTAATACAGTTAGCTTGATATTTCTGCTTGCTTAAAAAGTAGGTGAAACTTTACTTCCACCTTGTTGATTCTTCATATATACCTTAATTCAGATTTATTGCATAAAGTGTTAAACATCTGATAATTTTCTTTGAACTAGTTAGATTTTTTTTCTTCATGTAGTATCAATAATTAAATTCACTTTTTAAATAAATTATGAATATTATCAGTTCTATACTCCATTCACTTCACCTCCACCCTGCCCACACCCATACACAAATCCTGAAATTTACATTAACCATTCTTTTAGCTAAAGTCATTGAAAATCCCAATAAAATTCAGATGCATGATTTAAGAGAGAATTAAGTTATGATCACCATTACCATTAAGCCATTAATATTACACAAAGGAATTTCAGAAAAACTATCTATTCACCTAGCAAGTCCATGGTTATATTCTAGTACTTAACCCTCTATGAAAAAAAGAAACATATAGTGAGTTCATCCACTACAATCAATTCTAACTCAAGCCAAATTGAGAAGGTATCTTCATCATGATTTAAATGTGGTATACATCATGTCTGGATTCTGAAACAATAAAAGCACATGACCTTGAACACATCCAAAATTCCAGGAATACTACACAAGGAAGACACAAGGCAAAAAAAAAAAAAAAAAAAAAAAAACTTGTATTTTCAAGTAGGAGGCCAATTCTTGGAGGTAAAGGTAATTAGGGAGTGCTTTCCAACCATTAGGGATATCAATCCAGTCATGGGAATAGGATATGAGGAAGAAAGTAAAGATCAATTGGTTGGATCAAAGAGTGGAGAAAGGGAAGTAATATTGTATGAAAAGGTTGGGTTTAGGTTTACATACTTTAAAAGCTACAGTAATGTGTATATGTGTGTGTGTATGTGAATTCCTCTTGAGATCATAAGGAACTGTTGGAGTTGATTGACTAGAGGAATTGTTTGGTTATATCATTAATTAAACAACATTAATTTTACAACTGTGTAGAATGACATAGAACAGAGACAGAAACTGATTAGGTGACTATTATAATAGAATAGTTGAGAGGTGGCAAGAGCCTGAACTAGGGTGCTGGAGAAGAAGAGGTCAAGTATGTTCAAAAAGAGTGAATTTAATGTAAAAGATTCTACAAAGGTGGAAATGACAAGATTTTTCAATTATTTCCTTTAATTATTCAATTAAAAAGTTGAAAGTACCGTCAAGGTTCCATATTGACAGAAAGAGAAATTTAGAAGTAGAATGGTTGTAGGTAAGGAAAGAGAAAATAAGTTCTGCTTTGGGAATGTTGAGTTGGATATATCTCTCAGTATCTAGTTTGAAATGTTCAAAAATCAATTGGTGAGGAAAGATTAAGGCTCAAGGGAGAGGGTGATGACAACTCTTTTGAAAGAAGGGGGATGTTTTCTAAATAAAATGAACTTAAGGAAAAAAGTTTTAAGTTCTAGAAACTGAGAACTGAATTTTACCTACAAAATAAATATATAATAAACACAAATGTAAGTGGAAGAATAAAAACACAAAATAATTACAAGTGAGCATTGAAAAATTACAAAGTTCAAGTATGGCACTAAAGAAGCATTAGGAAAATACAACTTCTCCATTCCTTTGCAGAGGATGAAAATCCATGGGAGTGAATAAGTGATGTTTTTAGAATTTTTAAATATATTATTTAGATTTTTTTCTTTTCTTTTCTCTTCTTCCTTTTTTCCCTTCTCTTTTCTCCAAATATATTATCTGTTTCATAGAATGGCTTTCATGGAAAAGAAAGAAAAGATATTGGAGGAAATTAAGAATTTTTAAAAAAGGCATCAAAAAAAATTAAAAAGAAAAAATCTATCTGCTATATAACAAATACCTCTATTATAGGAATATAATTATAAGGGGTTCAGAAAGTAAAGTGTTTCTTCCATCCTTTTCAAGTCAAGAGGGCAGCTTTCAGGTTTCATTTGGCAGTATAACCCATTCCCACTTAGTGTTGATTATATCAAAGATCATAACAAAAAACTAGTAAATCTCTCTAGCAGAAGAAAACATTCAGATACCAATATACAGTAGTATAGAATAGATGAGCAGATGTACACATGAGCAGAAGAAAACATTCAGATACAAATATTCAGAAGTGAATAATACATAAGTACTTCCTCTGAGAGAGAGATTAAAAAAAACAACAAAAATTAAAAACAAAACAAAGTTCAATTGAACTAAGGAGAAAAGGAATATCTCAGTCACATGAATTCTATACTCATCAACTATTATACAGGCACTGGAAATTAAGGAATATGTAAGAGTTAGAGGGACAGAGGTGGGTGGCTGGTAAGTTTCCCAAATATGTCTGAAGCCTCAGGGCTGCAAATAGTCATTAAAAATATTGCTCCTGACCTCTCACTCAGTAATTCTCTCTCTATGACCTTCTTGAGATGCATGTCCAACCAAAACAAATAATTCCATATTTCCATTTGTGAACCACCATGGCTCAGGGTTCTCTCAACTAAATAGGAATTATATTCCCACATACATGAATGTAGGCTAACATATTAAAGGTAACCTCGCAAACCTGCTCCAGCCTTTAGCAGAAAAGAGGATCATTGTAATCAATGAAAAATTCTTAGTGCAGATTGAAGCAGACATCCCCCCCCTTTTTTTTACAACAAGGCTCATATGTAAATATCTTTTGCATAATTTCACATGTATAATTGGATCATATTGCTTACCTTCTCAACAGGTAGGACAGGAGCTGAAGAGGGAAAGAATTTGGAAGTCAAAATTTGAATATAATACTAATTGTTTTAAATAAAAAATTACTTTTTAAAACCTATTCTATTTGACTCTATTAAGAAATTAATTCAATAACTTATACTTTTGAATAAGAGCTCAGGGAAACATACAAGGTAACCTAAAAGTCTTAATACATTGCATGCTAAGATTTTGGGGATACTTTGTACATTCCTGTTTCTAAGCTGTCTGAATCCAAGTTTAACCTTTCATTCCCTTTTCAACAGGGAGACTGCATTAAATAATGCTTAGTTGACTGCTCTTAAGAGTCAGGAAGACCTGAGTTTGAATTTCATTTCAGACACTACCTAGTTGTATACCCCTTTAAAAGTAAATTCATATTCCTCAGCCCCATTTTCCATATCTTTAGGATGGGGATAATAAGACTGGTATAATTTACCTAAAAACATATACAAACTGTTCTAGACATTTTTTGCATAGAAAACTCTTTCATTAATGACATTTTTCCTTATCTTAACTTTCTATAAATTTCTTTTAAACATTGATCCTCAGTTACTTGTTTTTGTGTGATTAAGCAGATTACTCATTTTTCTTTCATTTGTTTAATTTAAAAAAATTTCCTCATCATTAAAAGATATTTCATATTTTGAAAATAATCCCAATTAAAAAATTCATTAGGATTAATGTAGCATGATTGCATAAATTTTGTATGTACAATCTATGCTCCCATGCTTGCTTATGAAAAATTACTACATAAAGTCAAAGAAACCATTACAGTTTATAAATGTGAAGAACATATTTCTTCATCTGTAAAATTAGGGGGTTGAACAAGGTCATCTCTAAGGTCCTTTCCAGATCTAATATTCTAGAATTCTAAGATACTATAATTTCATGACAGATTCTAAATGATATTGTAATAATGGCCTGAAGCTAGTGAAGTCTTCTGTGCAGATGTTCTGTGCACCTGCAAGCTATTGGAAGGTACCCTTTTTTTGAATGCTATATTTAGTTCTCAGGAGGGAACCACTTCAGCATTTTAATATGATGCCCAGAAATTCTATCTTATAGCAGTTATTTTGTTATGGTAAAACCTTGGTTTTATTGATTCCACACTTAAAATGTAAAATGGCTGTTTAGAAATATGATTTAGCTGTTCATTGAATAAAACATAAAAATATTACAAATATTTCAAGGGTAATTTACAAGGCTTGCTCATGTGTACTTTGAAATAAGTCATGTGAATGTAAATATTCATTGCCTGTTCTTATAATCATTAAAACACCCCTAATTTACAAATTTTATTTTAATAGTGAATTATGAAGCAAATCTGCCTAACTACATTGAACTTCAAATTTTGTTCTACATTATGCATCCTTCCAATTTATGCTGAAATTGAAGTTCAATAGTTCTTGACAGAATTAAACACAAACTTTCTACAAAAATAAAATAAAAATTTTGAGTGATGTACAATAATGCCCAACCATTAACTCATCTGTACCCACTAGACAGAGCTGATCAGTATTCAAATGCCACATTATAATCAAAACCAAAAACAATTCAAAACCCTTTTATACAAATATGAACAGCTTAAATCTAGATTTTTTTCTCTCTTTTTTTTTTAACAGATTTCTATCATTAATTCAGGCATCTCTTTAAACACACATTTGAGATGACATTATTAATTCAAATTCAAATGTAATTTATTCACTCATGCTGGAAGAAGAAAATGCAAAGTGACAAAACAAACAATATTAAGGCAAAAGAGACTAGATAGAGCTAGCTCTATTTTTTAAGGAGACTTTCCTTCAAAGAAAGAATAATAGAATTTTATTATTGACCTTGTGTTAATACTAAATCATCATATCCAGTTTAATCTCATTCCTAACCTATACATATAAATTCTAGAAAATTAATCTTTTACCTCTCTTTTCATATGAAAGTTTTTAAATTGTATGGGTTCCCAAAAGGTATTGTGTGTAGAAGCACCTAGTATTTATTGAATACTTAAATTCTCATCAATTAACCAAAACAAAACAAAAAACAACCACCACTTCAAACCTATAATTATTTTATTTGAGGTTTACTGGGGTACTGATTAGTTACTAGTGTTACTGCTGTCTAAATAAAATACAACATACAAATAGATGAATAAAATATAAAATTTCAAAATAAGTGTTTTTTTTTTTCTTTTAAGGTAAAATTTGACTTCTATTTTTTTTTTTTTTTCCAAAGGAGAACTATATCCTCCTATGGTTCAGTCATTTGCTGATAGTAAGTTGACTGCTTAGTGAAGCATATAAACTTTCAAGACACTGGGGGACAATTTAATGCATTACTCTATTGCTACTATAGTGTTCTCAATGATACCTTAGTGGCTTAACTTACTGCCATGGGTAGAATATGGTTCATTAAAACATTTCACATATTATGTACCTTCACAGTTTAGAATCATTCTTCTCACACTTATAGGCCCTCAGTGATTTTTTTTACCCCACCCATCTTGGAAAACAGGGAGAAACAAAACAGATGTACTTTTCAGTTTATAAAACTAAAATTTGTAGAAACATCTCTGCACTCTATTTTTTTTAAAGTTTTTCCCATTTTGGGAACAAGTAAGTTCTAGATTTTTATATATTTGATCTACTTCTAAAAATAGAGATAATTGAATGGTATAATAAAAGTGTTTGACTTAGAGTCAGGAAGTACTCAGTTCAAATCCTGCTTAGACAAGTTAGCTATGTTCTTCTGAGAAATTAAAATGTGGATGTTTGGTCAATTGATATGTGTTGAATTATTGTTTTCTTACATTGTTTGATTTGGAGGAAATAAATTCTCCTCCCTGGATTACAGTTTTTCTATCTGTAAAATCAGAAGATTTGATTAGATGATTGTAATGATAAAATCATTACTTTTATTTGAGTCCTGGTACTAGCATTTATTATATGAGTGATCCTAAGCTCAATTATCTGTAAAATGGACAAAATAAATCATTAAATTTCTTACTTTATTGTGGTGGTGTTGTTGTTGAGGAAATGATGTACCTAATAGTGATAAAAATTTTAGTTAATATCATTGTTATTCTTGTAGCTATTACTGTTTTTATGGTCCCTTCCAAAACTAAAACTCTGTATTTTAAAATTCAGATATTAGTTCGATCAATGTAAATTCCAAATAAAAGGGCTTGCATATATAAAAGAATCAGTGATACAGAATAAATCCTTTTTGAAATATGAAAAAAGTTTAACAATATCCTTCTCTGAGTTGTTTTAAAGGCTATTTTAATATAAAACACTAATAATTAGAATCTTTCACAATAAAATAGAGTAGGAATATCAAAGGAATAGGAAGGCTTGAACTTGAATCCCAAGTCAGCTATTTATCACCTCTGTGATCCTGAGTAAACTCTTAAACCTTGTGAACTTCAGTTTCTTCCTCCGCAAAATAAGAGGGTTAGAGAAGAGATAAAAAATGCTTTCCAGTATCTATGATACAATATAAGGTGATGTAAAACTGGATATAAATTCATCACTTTTAAAATAACTTAATGATGAAGACCAGTAACATAACACCAAGTAAAATGTAAAATAGCTTTGTAAATTATATAATTCGTGTAGTGAAGGCAACAACCTTTGATTGATATAAAACTTTTCATAAGGTCTACTCTATTTCTGTACCTCTCTTAATTAAGCATCTATGATATGGTTTAACTTCTTAGCTATTCTTTCTCATTCTGAAGAATGAAAATAAAACAATATTTTTAGCAATGAATCTTGCCTCTAGATCTTACTTGTGTCATATTGCTAAGTTCCCTAACTCTTCTAGGCATCAGCGCCCACATCTATAAATAAGGGCATTGCACCAGGTGATTTCTGTTACCCTTTCTACCTCTAAATTTTTGAAAAAAAATTGCCATATGATTCCAAATGAAAAAAAAGTAGTATCTATTCCTAACTGATTTCAATCTATATATTCTGAAACTTGTATAGCTATTAAAATTACTTAGAGTCTGAACTCTTGAATAAGTATTTAGGAAAGGCAAGTAGTCATAATTAGACACTTATAAAAGTAAGAGGAAAGAAAGAGATAGAAAAATGGCATATCAGGAATCCATTTCAGGTTATTATCAGGATCTACTTCCGGACTATTAAAAGTAACATATAAACACATGCATAGGCACATAGAAGTTTACAATACTTTATTATATGAACTGTATCTGGGCTTTTGAACCATTTCACATAATAAGCTGGATTTGTATATCATAGATTATTCAAAAATTATTAGATAACTTCATTTTAAATGCATTTTTACAATGCTTTCAAAAGAATAAAAGAAGCCATAAGAATTTTCATTCTAATGGGTCATATGTATTTCTGGTGCAGTGGAAAAAGCCCTGGATTTAGAGCCCAGAGACTAGAGGTAAAAGTTGATTGCTACTTAAGTAGCTGTTTGATGTATTAAAAGTCATTTAGTCTCTCGGAGCTTCAGTTTTGTTTTTTCTTTTAAACTGGGCCGTTAAATAAGAACAAGAATTTTTTTTTTCTCCCTGAGGTTAAGTGACTTACCCAAGGTCACACAGCTAGTAAGTGTTAAATGTCTGAGACCAGATTTGAACTCAGGTCCTCTTGATTTCAGGGCTGGTGCTCTATCCACTGTGCCACCTAGCTACCCCCAGAACAAGTATTCTTAATCATTTTTTAAAAATCAATCATCACCTTAAGGCAGTCTGATGAAACCTTGGTATGGGACCCTTCTTGGAATAAAATTTTTCAACACATAAAATAAAATATCTAGGATTTAAGAGCAACTTGTATTTAAACATGTTTATCAAAATACACTTTAAAAAAGTTAATCTACCTCAACTCACAACTTCTAAAGCTCTTTCCATTCTGTGATTCTAGATTAATTAGGTCTTTCCAGCCACATGAAGAGGTATAGTAAGACATAAGGAAAGGGTAAAAAATAAATGCATATAAAAGGTAATGAAAAAAGAAATTTCTAATTGAACAAATGTTTAAAACCTCTTGGACATTTTATTTTTAATTAAAAACAGGATTTTATACTGATATTGCAAGCAATCTATAATATCTGCTTTTTTAAAAAAAGTGATGAGATATAGCTGTTATTTAGTTGAAACAAATTCAGAATTTCCATGTGATTTCTTTAGTTTCCTTTTGGACTTTTTCTTCTATAACATTGGTCATTTAGCTAAGATTTTGTTCACAAAAGTTGCGTTTGTTTTTTCCCTATTAAAAACGATGACAATCTTGGTACTTAACATATAATAAAATTACATGCAAGTTCCTCTGGAGTCCAGAAATAAAAATATTTTGTCAAGTGAAGATAACAAAATCAATGTGAACTTATTGATTTGAATGTAAAATAAAAATAATAAAATGAGAAAGCATCTCTAAGATTAATTCTGTGAAAGAGAAAGATCAAACGAGGGCATTGTTCTTCATTGATTTCTTCCTACTTCTCATCACATACAAAATACCTAATAGGTAAACAGTACTGACTTTCTCTAAAGATCAGAGGACTTGTAACTTCATCTATATATTTTTATTTCAATTTAAAACTAAGATAACCTTCAACCGTCTAATGTCCTTTATAATATCTTAAAATTTTTGTGCAATTTTTCATAAGTAGCATACATTTATATATGGCTATACCCATTAGCATTATTATTAATTAATTGGGAGGGCAAATATATGGGCAAAGGAAGGAAGCATAGAGCTCCCAAGAACAAAAAATTAATTCTGAGTAAAGGTTATACAAAGTGTGATAAATTACTAGAGCATAGCATGTCTTCACTAAGTTAGATATAATTTTTTTATCTGTCCTTGATAACTTTCATTACAAATTCAAATAAACAATGCATAGAATTTCTTATAAATCATGCTATGGTATCAGTATGCCTCCCCCTAAATCATTTTCACTTTTATATGCTTTTGACTACATCCTTTTAATTTTTTTTTCTTTCAACTTTTGAAGTACCCAATGAAGAAGCTGTACCAAAATGCTAATGAGCTAGTCAGGTCAAGATCCAATTTTATGCCAGAGGAAAAATACTGTCCTCAGCTTTTTTTTTTTTCACTGAGCCCCTAAATGTCCTTCTGTCCTTTATAGATATCGTGTGTGACCTTTTCTTATGTCTAGGTCTCCACTCTTAGAAAAAAAAAATGTTAACTGCTCATCCTCAAACAGTCTATTGTGGTCAAAACATAAGATAAAATTAAATAGCATTGTTTTAGGAAACTTGATTTTTCTTAATCAATAAAACCTCTCAAAGAAACTGATGTTAAGTGAGATGTTAATACAGCATAGCTACTCTGCCTAACCTGGGAAAAATTGGAATGTCTTTTGTTTCCTTTACAAATCGAGCATACTTTGCTAAAAATAAAAGGAATAATGATAATGACACAAAAAGTACCCAAAGATTTAGTACTTAATATCAGAAGGTGTTCCTTTGACTATAGAGCCTTCGGCTAAGGGAAATTCCACTCTAAATAATTATACTTATTGATGAGTGCCAGATACCAGATAGATTTTTTTTTTCTTCTACGAACAGTCCTCAAAAGAGATGCTCTTTGCTCTCAGTGCTTCATGTTGGTGAAATGACTGAGCAAAAATTTTGGGTTTTGTTCCTCCATACCCATTCCCATCAATAAGATGGTTTGATGAAGGTCTCTCTGCTGGATTCATAATGTAACGAAGTATGAGCATCAGGGATTGGGAGCAGATAGGTAAGCAAGGAGTACTGAGAAGAGCAAGCCAATTCTGTACCTGAGAGAAAGAAGATGCAGAACAGAAGGGCTTAGAGAAAAGAGAAGAAGCAGGAAACTTAGATTTAGCAAATTCAGTCTGTGACTGAAATTTTCAGTTTCAGGATCAATCTGAGAATTATTGGATATATAGTAAAAAAAAAAAAAAAACAATTGTCTTAGGGAGATTTTACCTTCCTTACAAGACTCCTGAGTTTGGAGGAGATTAATTGAGTTTCAATTAATTCTGATGGAAATTTTTTAAACAAAATATTTAGGAATGTGTGCTAATGTTTTCTCATGGCCTACCATTTATTCTGTTTTAATTAATGTATTACTTTTCCAATATGGTTGACTTTGCCTGGATCCATTTACTCAGTTAGCATCTAACTAACTAGTTCTAAATTAACTTCAGATATTCTCACTTAAAAAAAAAAAAAAAAAAAACTAGATGGGGTTAAATGATCCAGGAGAAATAAATTGCTATTTGATCCTCCCACCATTTGAATCTGATTAAAGCATCCAGAGAGGATGGAATACATGAGCATCATGATCACGACATAAAATATACAATCCTTATTCTTAGGTGTTTGCTTAGAGAAACCAATTAAAGCTTTAGTATTTTAATCTCCGTTGATTCATAATCCCCAAATAACATTATAAAAGATGGTGGGTTGTCTGTAAAGGAAACCAAGGGAAAATATTAGTTTTAGGGATGTTATTTAATATGTCTCCTGAATTTTTCTGTTTTTGCTTTCTGTGGTGGGTTTAAAGGTAATAATGAAAAGCACTAACGAAGGGAAGACTACAGATACTCATTGTTTCAATAAACCATTTTACTACTCAGAATAAATATTTAAAAAATTTCTCAGTTTTCATTGTCAATGTTAAATTTATATGCACGTAATTATTCTCCTGTGTTCTTTTTCCATTTCTTTCCATTCAATTTCAAGGTTTGTTTCAAAAAATGTAGCATAATTCTTCTTGCAATTGTATTTATATTAGTTTATGAATATATATACATATACACATATTTATGTTTATATATACATGCATACATATTCCATTCAATAAACTTCAAGGTACCTACTACGTGCAAGAAAATGGTTGAGGATAATATAGAATATACATGTTGCTTTATTGTACATTTCAGTCATATCACATCTGACTTTTAGTGACCCTATTTGGCGCTTTCTTGGCAAAGATACTAAAGTGCTTTGCCATTTCCTTCTAAGCTCATTTTGCAAATATGGAAATTAAGGCAAATAGGGTTAAGTAACTTGCCCAGAGTCAAAGAACTAATAAATATCTGAGACCAAATTTGAACTCCAGTGGCCAGAGATCTGAAGTCTACATTTGAAGTCAGAAAGTTATCTGAGAGAGGTTGTGAACTCAGGTCTTTAGATTCCAGTTCCAGTATACTAGCTATACTAGCTTTCTCTAAAAAAGGTTATTTAATATCTTCCTTCTAATACATACTAGCTATGTGGACTTACACAAGTCTTCAATTTCCACATTTATAAAAGAGAAAATAATAGCACCTATTCCCAATGTTGTTTTGAGGACAAATTTAGATGATAATTGCAAAGTGCTTACCACAATGCTTAGGCAACTAGTTGATGCTATAGAATGTTGGCCTTGAGTCAAGCAGCATGAGATCTTTTTCCTTTTTCCTTCTCTTTGCCTAGATCAAGACTTAAACTTTTTCCACTTGTGTAGCTCGAGAAATTTTTATGTGAGACTAAGTATGTAGGTAGATAAATTAGGTATATAAACAAAATATTTACTGATAATAAATCATAAAGATATTTATTTTAAAACAATTCTTTGGCATACTCATAATTTTAACATTTATTAAAGATAAAAGTAAATTTGCACACTAATGAGATGCATGTTTATCCATAAAGAATCAAATCATGGTGGAATATTTGATATCTTCTACTGTTATCAAATTTTTCAAGACCCCCACTTTCAATCATGTGACCCCATATGGCATTGTGACCCACAGTTTGAGAAGCTTGGCCTAGATAAGACATTAACCAATTAAAAAATGATCTTTGAAAACAGACTTAGCTGAATATGTCCTGTATCTCTGCCATAGTTTTAGGACTTAGTGAACCTATGATTATAGCTGTATTCCTAAGATTTTTCCTAAGTTTCTTAACTTAAATTTCATCAGCATCATTTGATTTTCCTTTTGTTCCTATAACATACTGCAGTGTATATTTCTCCCTCTCTTAAACCCAATACTAATTTGAGTGATTAAATAGTACTTTGAGCTCTGCCCGTCGCAAATTGCTGTATAAGATGCCCTGTATGAACACCAACTATTCCTTTTTTTAATGTAGTAAGTTTATTTGTTTTTAATACACACTGGTTTATAAATCATGTTTGAAGGAAAAAAATCAGTACAAAAGGAAAAAAAAGGGAAAGAAAAAAACAGAAAAAAGAGGGGAACATAGCTTATATAACATGTTGATTTACATTCAATCCCCATAGTTCTTTTTCCAGATGGCAGATTGCATTTTCTATACAGTCTTTTGAGATTGCTTTGGATCACTGAACCACTAAGAAGAACCAAGTCTTTCATAGTTGATCATCACATTGCTGCTATTGTGTGCAATGTATTCCTCGTTGTGCTCTTGTTTCACTCAGCATCAGTTTGTGTAAATCTTTCCAGGCCTTTCTAAAATCACCTTGTTCATCATTTTATAGAAAAATAATAGTCCATTCCCTTCACATAACACAATTTGTTTGGCCATTCCCCAATTGATGGACATCCACTCCTTTTCAAATTCTTTGCTACCACAAAAAGAGCTGCTACAAACATTTTTGCACATGTAGGTTGGTTTCCCTCCTTTATGATTTCCTTGTGATACAGACCCAGTAATGGCACTGCTGTATTAAAAGGTATGCATAGTTTTATAGCCCATCGGGCATAGTTGCAGATTGCTTTTCAGAATGATTGGATAATTTCACATCTCCACCAATGATGTATTAGTGTACCAGTTTTCCCACAACTCCTCCAACATTTATCATTATCCTTCCCTGTCATCTTAGCCAATCTTAGAGGTATGAGGTGGTAACTCACACATTTTATTTTTCCTTTCTCTAATCAATAGTGATTTAGAGCATTTTTTCATATAACTATAAATGGCTTTAATTTGTCATCTGAAATTGTCTTCCATATCCTTTTACCATTTATCAATTGGGGAATGACTTGCATTCTTACAAATTTGACACAATTCTTTACATATTTTAGGAATGAAACCTTTATCAGAAATATTGTCTGTAAAGATTTTTTCCCCAGCTTTGTACTTTTCTTTTAATCTTATTCCTGTTTGTTTTGTTTTTGTTTTTTTTTTAATATTTTTATTTAATTTAATCAAAGTTATCCATCTTGTCTTTCATAATGTGCCCTAGCTATTCTTTGGTCATAAATTCCTCCCTTCTCCAAAGATCTGATAAGTAAATTACTCCTTGTTTTCCTAATTTATTTATTCTATCATCTTTCATGCCCAAATCATGTATCCATTTTGACCTTATTTTGATTTGGGGTGTGAGATATAGGTCTTTTCTGAGTTTCAGATATATTATTTTCCAGTTTTCCCAGAAATTTTTGTCAAATAATGCATTCTTATTATGGAAGCTGGAGCCAATAATTCCTAAATATGAGTTTAATCAATGCTTTTGGTGGTTATTATGTGAATTATTCAACACAACATAATAACATTCCTCACTTTGCTAGGATGGGGTCGCAAAATGAATTGTACCTAGTTGTTCTTTGTTCTATGTGCCTTGGATATATTTAATCTTTATCTAAATTAGAGCTCTGAAATTTCTCCCAACTTTTTCCCATCTGTTAGAATTAACTTCAGTGGCATTCCCTTCCCCTGTGCTTTGTCAATAATGGTTAAGTGATTCAAGATAGTCATGTAAGAAGAGAAACCAAAGCTGGTAAAGGATAGTGTAATAGTGAAATGATTTCTTAGTCTTCAGTGAATTAAGATGATATTTGTTCCTATACACAGATTCCACACAATGTACGGTGCAGCAGACCTGACACTACTTTCATTAATGTGTCATAATGTCACAGACAGATGTGCAAAATCCTCTTGAGAAAAAAATTACTTTACTAGAGTTAGAATTAATTTTGAATTTACTTCACTGAAAGAATACATTGTTCACTTATCTCCTCAGAAATTTTACTTAGTAGCTTGTTAAGAATATTAATATAAAGAAAAAATTTGCATTCAGCTACATGACCATGTTAACAACTATTAATTACATACACAGGGACATAATTACACATTAATGATCTGCTTGACTGCATTTCATCATTATATTATTCAGAAAAGTTTAATTTATTGTTAACATTCATGATACATTTCATATTGATGCCAAAACCAGAGTTCTTCGGAAGTAATATTTTCTTCATATTCAGTAATTTTACTCCACAAGTTTTCATTTTATATCCATGACCATGATGTGCATTCCTACTAATAGTATTACCTTTTGTCAAATGAAATGATAGCTTTTCTCATCACATATAAAATCCACAAAGCTCTTGGTGACAGGGGTTACAGAGATAGTAGCAATTGCTACATATTATTCTAGGATCGAATGGGCCACTGAAACAGTATTCACTCATGCAGTTTGTCAGGGAGAAGTACAGAATCATAGGCTTAAGCTTTAGATTTGGAAAGGACTTTAAAGACCATCTTACACATGAAGAAATAGGATCAGGGAGGAAAAGTGATTTGCCTAAAATCACAGAAGAGTCCTCTGATGCTTGCAAGTATTAAACATTCCCACATCCTCTGCCAGTGTTATTTCTACTATATCATTTCACTCCCCACTATCATCTGCTTACAGAGAAAAAAACTCATGTGGTCATAAATTTGGAGCTGGAAGGAATGTCATGGATAATAGAATTATAAGATTATAGATTTAAAAATTGGAAGGAATGTCAAAAGATAATACAATTATGAGTTTTGATTTAGAATCGGAAGGGACCTTTGAAACAATTTCAACAAACCCTCATATTTTATAGAAGTTAAAAAAAGGTTCCTGAGAGGTTAGATAATTTGTTCCAGGTCACACAGATTGGGGATAGCAAAGAAAGGATTCAAACATTAATTCCTCTGATATCAAGATCAGCACTCATCCCACTGTAGCTTAAAAGAAGAGTAATCAGAATGTTTAGATAGAAAGAGGAGGTCCCTAAAAATTAGCTCAGAACTCTAAATACGTAAACTACTAAAAGAATGCTTTATTTCAAAGAACTACCAAAATGAAGAAAGAACAATAAGTTATGTATCACTATTATTGTACTATGGTACCACTTGCCACTGGTAACAAGTTGATGAGTTTGGGATGTGTAATAAAATGATTGTTTCTCTGATCAAATTCTACAAAGAATGTGAGATCCTTTAGAGTAATCAGCATTTAGTTTTAGTCTTTATATAACCAGAAGGGGCAGCTACAGGGCCTGACATCAGAAAGACTCATCTTACTAAGTTCAAATCTGGACTCAGACATTTATTAGCAGACAAGTTATATAACTTTTTGCCTCAGTTTCCTCAACTGTTAAATGAATTAGCAAAATGAATAAAAAGCCATTCTAGTATCTTTACTTTAAATGGGGTCAAAAAGAATGAGGCACAACAGAAATTATTGAACATCAGTAATAAATGCCCAGCACTCAGGTTAGTGCCTTTTCCAAAGCAGTTGATTTTCAAATGATTATACAGTTGAATTGAACTGAATCTGTAAGGTTTTACTGCTGATGGTACAAGGTTGCTCGCACTTCCTCTGCCCAGGAGAGCAGAAGCACTGTTGCATAGTAAATTCTGTGGTGGTCTTAATTTGTTTTATACCTCCATACCCAAGGATACATGGGACAAGCTATTGTTAAACTATTTCCCAGGCCTCCAGAAAACTCTTTCCACTCAGTTGACTATAAATATCATCACAAGTCCTTGAGCCAGTGATTCAGGAGCTGCCGGATGCTGATGAAATGCAAAAGATTGCAAAATGCTATGCAGACTCAGCACAGTGTGACATACTGATGCTATGTGGGGAAAAAAACTGAGGTCACAAACAGCTCACACTTGAGAAAGCCTACATATGGGCTGGAGCTGACTTCACATGCATTAGTATAGAAAAGGATGTGTATTCATTTTTAAAATATTCATAGTCTTTGACTCAGCAAACACTACTAAGCTATATTCCCAAAGAAATCAAAGAAAAAAGAAAAGGATCCATATGTACAAAAATATTTTTAGCAGTTCTTTTCATGAGTAGTTAAAAATTGGAAACTTAGGGTCTATTTACCTTGGGGAATGAATAAACAAATTTGTGTTTCCAAATGTAATGAAATATTATCATAATATAAGAAATGAATAAAGGAGTAGATAGAGTTTCATAGGAAACCAGAAAGATCTTTATGAATTGATACAGGATGTAATGAGTAGAAGTAGAAGAAAAATTTTATAATAACAATCCTGTAGAGGAAAAGAACAATTTTGAAATATTTTAGAATTCCGATCAGTGCAATGATAAGCTAAGAATTCAACAAAATAAAAAATAGGTAGGCAATTCACTTCTTGATAAAGAGGTGATAATTTAAAATGCAAAAATGCATATATGGTTTCAGACATGGCTCATATAGGAATTTGTTTTGTTAAAATGTGCAGCTTTTTATTGAGGAATTCAGAAAAAAATAAATTTTCTCAACAGGATTAAAAGGGTTATAATAATAAAAATGTTGTTACTTGAAAAAATAAACATTTTTAAAAGAAAGGGAAAAGTTAACATTAAAAATATTTACATAAACATAATATTTTGATTCAAACATCTGATGTTAGCTCATTATATGCAGAAAACTAAAAACTGTGAAAAGACATTTTAGAAGGTATCAGTCTTCATATTTCTTAGTGTCCAATTAAGACATTGGCATGTTATATTAGTATGAATACACCCATAAAAAGTTTAATGTCTTTTCAATACCACCAAAACCTCTGGATTGGGAAGCTTGAAAAGCTTCTCTTTGGAGAAAATTCAATGTTTGTGCATTCATGTACATAGATTTGAGCCATCAATGAAGTCTTCAGCTATCAATGGTAGACAACTGTTGAACAACTTTATGACCAAAGGGGAAAAAAGAGTAATATGTAGTGTTTTATTTCTGAAGACTGTGTTTTATTTGCTTGTGAGTTGACCACACTTTTTGTGAGGGGTATGAAGAATGGTAAGGTTCATTTTTTTCACTTTGTGCACTTTCTCCAATATACTGTCTATCAATATATCAATCTATTTATCCCAAATGAATTATACATATATCCACATTCATATATACATACATATTATATATGCATGATGTAAGAGAAAGGCTAAATATAGCAATGTAACTGTACACACACATGCATATTTATACACATTACACATATTATTCATGTGATATGCATACATTATACAATATATGTTATATATTGTGTGAAATATACACATATATCAAAATATACATCATATAAATATGCACATATATACATACAAACATTTTATATATGTGTATTGTATGTGTGTGTATATACATATATATATGTATAAACACACACACATACACAACAAGGGGTGGGGAGAGAGGGAGTGAGAAATGTGAGAAAGCACAAAGAATTAATATTAAGGGGAATGAGTAAAAGCTTTGTTACAGAAGGTGCAACTTTAGCTAGCCTAAATGCAGACTCAGAAGCCAAGAGGCAAGGAACAGAAGTGAACGAATTCCAGCAGTGGATGATAAACAAAGAAAATGCACAGAGACTGAAGAAAAAATGTGAGAAACAGCATTGAAAGAAAAGAAGGGGCCAGCTTATCTCCACAGGCTTACAAAAAGATAAGATTATAAGAGCCAAGCAGGATTATAAATTTGATCCTGGAAGAATTTGGAAGTCACTGGAAATTTAATGAATGGAAGGAGAAAGGCAACATGTCAGAATTATGCTTTAGAAAAATCACTTTGATAGCTGACTGAAGGATGCACTAGAGAAGAAAGAGACTTAAGGCAGAAAAACTAATCAATAGTCTATTATAATAGTCCAGGCATGAGGTGATGAAGGCCAGTACCAGGCAGTATTGGGAGGAGAGAAGAAGGCATGAGAAATGTTACAAAGGTAAAATCAGAAGGAGTCGACAATAGATTGGATATGAAGGGTGGAGGTGGTGAGAAATAGTCAGGAGCCAAAGATTCCATCTATGTTGTAACCTAAGGTGACTGGGAAAAATAATTTATCTTCAACAGTGATAGATAAGTAAGCAAGAAAGGAAGATTTGGGGTGAAATATGAGCTCAGTTTCAGAACAGGTTGAGTTTAAGATATCTCCAAGACATGCAGGTCGTATGTAATAGATAGGCAGAGAAATAAGGTTATCAGGAAAGAATTTAAAATCTGATAAATAGAACTAAGAATCATCTACATAGAGATGATGATTGAATGCATGAGAGCTGAAGAGATCACCAAGTAAATTAAGATAGAGGGAGAAGAGAAGATAAAGTTTTAGTTGATTAAATTATCATGAGCCTGGCCTAAATCAGAATGAGACAAGAGATGTGAAAGGATTGTTTAGTAAGGGCCGAATTGAGGCTGTAAAATATAAACTTATACTGGACATAGCACATTTTTCTTTGTGTGATTTCTCCATCTTTGGCAGCACATAAGTAAAAGGCAGCAAGATAAACAAGGAAAGGGATTGTAAGGCAGAGAGAAAGGTGGAATGACTATAAATTGTATTCAGATAAAGGAATTTCAAAGTTGTTGGTGATGGCAAGATCAAGAAAATAACTATCTTTTTGTGTAGCTGAATTTAGGAGAAGGTTATGGGAAAAAAAAACCTGAAGAATTGGGAAAATAGGATGTTTGGTGTGTTATCAATAAGTATGTTAAATTCCTTATTATGAGGGTACAACTTAGTCAATTTTACACTGAGGGGAAGAAGGGGAAGATTTTTCAGCCCTCTACAAGTATGTTATTGCTTTTGTTCTTTGTTTTCAAAAGCCAGTGATATCAAGTCTTTACTTTTACATAATTTCATTTTAAATCAGGCAGAGTTGCACAAAGTAATCAGCTTTATTCTTTCTTCCAAAGTCACCAAAGAGCCTTATGGCAGGTGAAGAATCAAGATGACAGGCAATGGCTCTGGATGCAGTGGATGACCTTGGTATCTTTGATTTCTGACTAAGCTCTAAGCATTTCACAGTATTTGTTTCAGCCACCTTCATGGCTATTGGAACAAATGTTTTCATCTTCCCATTCTGGTGCAGGGAAGTCTTCATATACTTGGGGTAGACATCTTCCTAACTGGGTTTGAAGACTGTCAGTTATCCTCAACTTGGTTTAAATTTTCTGCCAAAATGTTTTTCTTGGGATGTGCTCATTCCGTATACTACAGAATTCTGGAGCCACAGGTGAGAGTTGGATGAGAAGTAGCTACCAAAGGTGGATGAGCAGCCTTGGAAAGGGCTCAGAAAACCATCATAGAAGAGGTCCTAATCTTCCCTAGGAGCATGCACCTAGTACAAGCATAAAGGAAAACTGGCCTGTCATTTTATTTCATAAGAAGTGTGTCATATAATGGATAAAGAGCTGGTCTTAGAGCCAGAAAGAACTGGCTTTGATGCTTGCTCTCTAAGTAACCCTGAGAAAACCATTTAACATCTATTTGCTCTGGGCAAAGAGTTGTTCTAGGCCAATGATGTCAAATTCAAATGGAAATGATCTCTACTAGCCTATTGACTTAGAAAACAGCAAATCAAATATTATTTTTATTGTATTGTAAATTTATTTATGTTATTAAACATTTCCCAAATACAATTCAATTCAGTTTTTAATTGTAAATTTTAAAAATCCCTGCTGTAAGGCAAGCTACCTCAGCAATTCTACCATACCTTCATTATGGTCAGAATCCAGATTGGATTTTTAGAATTCAGTCCAGAGAAGTGAGTAGAGTTAAATAGGGAGGGGAACATGAGAACCAAACATTTAATTTCAGACTTGTTAGTATATGAGCAGGTAAACAGAGACATAAGCCTTGAATTTCGAGATAGGCACACTCCACTGCCTTCTGTGACCGGTATTCAATTTGGTGATACAGCCACCAGTCAATACTGTGTATTTTTGAGTAGTAGACCGGAAAGTCCAGAAACATCCTGGGAATTTAAGGTATTATAACATATGCAAGTAAAGGAACTCTGACTCTTAAAATTAGAAGCTTCTAAAGTATCTTAGAAGTATAAACTGAAGAATACCCCTACACACATATAAACATGAATGTACTTACATGTATTCATATCCATATGTATGGATTTATATATTTGTATATGTTTATATATATATATGTATGTGAGTGTATGTATATATTATAAATTCTCTAATTAAAATTTAAAAAAAAGATTGTTGAAAAACTTGCTTAAAATAGAAAACTAGAAATTCCAAAGCAATGTATAGAAGCATTTTCTGACTATATAGCTGTACTTAATTATAAAGTGTTAAGTAATTTATCCATCAACAATGTGTATTTTTAGGGGCAGCTAGGTGGCACAGTGGATAGAGCACCAGCCCTAAAGTCAGGAGGACCTGAGTTAAAATCTGATCTCAAACACTTAACATTCCCTAGCTGTGTGACCCTGGGCAAGTCACTTAACTCCAATTGCCTCAGCAAAAAGCAAAAAACAAACAAACAAAAAAAAGTGTATTTTTAAAAATTTTCTACTTGTATTACAAGCATTCTACTTGGTTCCTGCAGATTATGACATCTAATTAGAGAATTCTAAAGAATAGGAAAGATAGTTCTTCTGTCTACAGTGATTTAAGGAAGGATAAAAGGAATCAAAAATTGTTTAAGCTGTTGTTTGAAGAAATGAAATGTCTTATCTCTGGACATATAACTGAAAAAAAAAGCAATTCAATGATAGTATTCATGCATTGATACACGAGAATATGGATAAATAGAATTCTTTGTATTTGATCACATTTTTTATTTTTGAAGGAATATTATATAACAACCTTATTATATAAATAATTATTATATTTCCCATTTTTAAATGGAGAAACTGATGGGTAAAGGTTAAATTACTTTTCTTAATGATATAATTTATCAGGGGCAGCTAGGTGACTCAGTGGATAGAGTACCAGCCCTGAAGTCAGGAGGATCTGAGTTCAAATTTGGCCTCTGACACTTAACACTTCCTAGCTGTGTGACCCTGGGCAAATCACTTAACCCCAATTGCCTCAGCAACATAATAATAAGAAGAAGAAAGAAAGAAAGAAAAAGAAAAAAATGATATAATTTCTCATTAGTGAAAACCAATACAAATAGGATGAGCATTCTGGTCTTTGTTTTGAAATGTTTTATTTAGTAATTAGCATAAGATCATATAGATATCTTATAGCCTCTTAAAAATATTAACATTCTTTCCTAGAAAATGAAGAAATTTCTTTTTTTAGTTCTCTATCTTCCAAAAGATAAGAACAAAGGAATTTGTAAATTTACTCTTCATATGTGATTCTAAAAGCATTATTCATAGCTGTATGTTATCAAAGAGATGCCTTGATTTGTATTGTCTTGAAAATTAATGCTTACCCATTTGGATACTAATTTGTATGTTCTATCTTTTATTGTTTCCCACCCCCATTATTCATTCTAATATTTTTGCTAGCTGCTTTTAGCATAGAGTAGAATACCAAGAGAAACAGCAAGAATGTATTGCATCTTGGTAGAAGTTGTAAATATTTTTTTTTCCTTATTCATTATGAGACTTTGCAAAACAGTTACAAGAGAAATTAGAAAATCCATTAAAATATTCTTGACTTTGCTATAAAATATGACTTGATATTTAAAAACAGAAAGTGAACATCAGTTAAGGATTTAAAACAACTATAGCAACAACCTGAAATTTAGATTCAAATAGAACTCATATTGTAAGGGATCTTGAATTACATATTTAGTGATATTAATGTTTCTTGGCTTTATATCATAATCATTCCCTGATATACATTTCCCACAATAAATTCTCCCTGGTTAAATTAAAATACTTAAACAAAATTCACAGAACTACATTTCATGGTAAATGCCACATTCATCTCTGGTAGTCTGTCTGCTTGCTAGTTGGAGGAAGTACTTGTCTTTAACTAAATGATATCTAATACTAAAATTGCTTATCAAAATTTAGCAGAGTTCTCCTGCCTTTTAGTGCTGATAGCATTTGTGCTAGTGCTACAATTGCATGTGTAATCTGGAGCTCAAATCTGCTATTTGCATAAGCTCCCTGGCAGATAATAAATTTTCAATGGTTCCTACAGACAGGGTTGAAAACTTTAAGGAGCAGAGAGTTCTGGAATGGAGAAGTTCTAGTCTTCTGTCTTAAGATAAGGCTCAGTGGCTCAGTCCCAATATCTTTTCATGGAGAGGCATGTGAAAAAAAAATGAAAATTCTAGGAAAAAAATCAACAGAGAGAGAAGCTGGTACCTCAAGCATATTACTAAATATTTGGAAGTTTTTCCATGGTTAAAATGAGTTTAAATTTTGAGTTTCATTCCAAGGCTCTGTCTTGGATCCTCTTCTGCTAGTCTACAAGTGACTATTGGGTCATTAAAATTAGATGTCTTATAGGTACTTTGAACTCAGTATAACCCCCACTGACCTATAACATTTCATCCCAATTTCAAGCTTTTCGATTTCTGTCAAAGGCACTTCCATCCTTTAAGTCATCTATGCTCATAAATCCTTTGATACTCTAGACTTCTCATTCTCTCTTACTTTATATAACCAATAATTTGCCAGACACGTCTGCTTCTACCTCTATTACATCTCTCACATCCATCCCAGTTTCTCTATTTATACATCCACCACCCTAATTCAAGCCCTTATTATCTCTTACCTAGACTATTATTATATTTTCTAATTATTCTTCCTTCCCTGACTTTCTCTACTCTTCCACTTTTCACACAGGTACCTAAATGATTTTCCTTAGTCACATATCTTTTAATATCACTGTTACGCACTAAAGTCACATGTCTACTTACTTCTCTAAGATAAAACATAAATTTCTGCTTGGTCTTTAAAGTCCTTTACAGCCTTGACCCAACATTAGATCATTAGACAGATGAATGGATGGAGAGATAGAAAGTGTAATGCATGTAATATATATATTTGTGTATTTAGATTTGCATATTAATTATCCCTTCACAGTTTGTACAATACATAAAAGTTACATACCTATAGATAGATACATATAGAATATTATCAAATCACTTACACTTACCACACCAAACAGGACCAAATTTTATGTTTATGTATGGAGAGATCTTTTTTGTTTTAATCAAACACATTATTTCTGTCCTTCAAAAAGTATATACCACCTGTAGTCTGCTTCTAAACTGGTTATCTATTTCTGGAATGTGTTCTGTCCTCACCTGCTCCCATTATAAGTATTTTTTTTTTCTTTTTTGGTTTTTGCTTTCCAAAACACTACTAAAGTAATACCTGTCAAAAGTTTATCTAAATATTTTTATCTTCCTTGATCAAATTCAAGCTCTCTGAGGTCAAGGACTTTCATTTTGGATTAGTTTTCCTAATCAGTAAAAGCTACCAAAAAAATCCTTTGTATTGATTGAACCTCCCTGTTTGTTACTAAATATTTCATCCAAATTCATCTGGAGGCAAAAAAGCCTCTTCCCAGTTTTTCTTCATCTTTCACTATGCCTGATCTCACTTGAAAGAACTCATCCAGAATAGCCAGGAATCACCAAAATTTTAAATCTTAACTATATGCTGGAAAAGTACTACATGCTGAAAGTTCAAGGACAGGTAAAAACATAATGGTGTCTGATGGCCACTATGCTAAAAACTCTACCAAAAAAAAAGAAAAAAGAAAAAAGAAATATATCCAAAGCAAACTATGATGTACAGATAAATAGCAAGAGTTAAGGTAGGAAAGGCACTCCAATTAAGTAAGGCTGGTGAAAACGTCTTGTAAAAGGTGGGATTTTAATTGAGATTTAATGGAAGCTAGGGAGGTCATTAGTAGGAAGCACAATTAGGGATAAAGTCGGAGTCAAAGTCGAAAATTTAGGGTTAAGTTTATAACAGGAAGCTTAAAGTTAAAATTTAGGCAAATTAAAATTAGGGGGAAATTTAGAGAAGGAGATAAAATTAGAGTTAACATTAGAAATGAATTCAGGATGAGGGTTAGAGCTGGAGGTGGAGGAATAGAATTAAGATTTGGACTGGAGTTTAATTGAAGGAAGGGAAAATATTACAAACTTTGAGGACAACTGGAGGACATTTCTCTGTGAGAATTTCAGTGTCTTGTTCTTAGAAAAGAGGAAAACAGGACCACTGGGTGCAAGATTATGTATCAACGTGACGGATGTAAGAAAACTGGAAAATTATAAGAGCAGTAGGTTATGAAGAACTTTGAAATCTAAACAGAGGACTTTGTATTTGTTCTTGCAGACAACAGGAGTGTACTATAGTGTTTTGGGTGAGTGAGGGAGGCAAGAGCAACACAATCAGAACTGTATTTGAGGAAAATTTTCTTAGTTGCTAAATGTAGATGGATTGGAATGGAAAGTGACTTAGGGTGGAGTGACCCACCAGCAGCCTATGGATGTCATACAAGCTTGAAGTGATGTGGTGCCATCAATGTAGTGGGAGCAGAGTAGGAAGGTGAATGTTGCAAAGATGTAATTAACAGTAATTTTATATAGCTATCTCAAAGAAAATGAGAAGGAAGTTTGAGGAATCAGAAAAAAAAGGGTAGTGGCTCTAATCAGAAATACAGGTTAAAGGGAAAAATGACAAAAAACAAAACAACAACAACAACAACAACAACAAAACCCTGAAAAGTTAGCTAAGGCCGGCTTGTCGTCTTGAAATTACTCTGATCAGGGCAGCTAGGTGGCGCAGTGGATAGAGCACCAGTCCTGAAGTCAGGAGGACCTGAGTTCAAATCTGGTCTCAGACACGTAACAGCTGTGTGACCCTGGGCAAGTCACTTAACCCCAATTGCCTCAGAAAAAAAAAAAAAAGAAAAATTACTCTGATCAGGGGACTGAGGGACCCATTATCATACAATACGGGATGAGGGGATGAGGAGCCAAAGTCTTTGAGGCAGGAAGAAATAAAGTAAAAGATGGGAGTACCAAAAATGTCAAGAGAAAAAAAAAAGCCTCCAAAAACCTAGCACACATGAGGTAATGGGTGTAAGGAGCCATTTTTGGCTTTATTTTAGAAGAAAATAGCTTACAATTAGAGCATGGATAGTAATTTAAATGACTTTTTTTTCAGTGGAGATCTTACCAAGGTTGGGTGAACTCTTGAAAGGTATGTTGTAATGGCAAATATTGATAATTTATAGTTAAACTATAGATTTATAGTTTGGATATACAACTCTTGGGGCATAGTAAAACTTTAAAATTTGGGGTGTTTTCCTCTACCTTAAATACTGAAAATCCTTCTTGTCTGTTCCCTCTAGCCTGGAAATTCCTTTGGCATTAAAATCTTACAATCTAACTTTATTAGAATAACCTTTCACAATTTATTACCCATTCCTTTCCACCCTCTTATTCAGAATACATAATCCTATTAAACAGGTTTTCTCTGTAACTATTACATAGGTACTCTTGACTGTCCTCCACAACAGGAATTCCTTGTTCCCTTCAAAAGTTATCATATGTGTATGTGTGTTTTAGAAAAATAGATAGATATAGGTGTACATAAAGACATGTTGTATATGGTTTATACACGTGTATGTATATACTTATGTGTATATAGATATATGTATATGTATAGATAATGTGTATGTGTAAATATGCACATATACATATACATGTATTTATGTATATTTTTTATTCTGATCCTCATTCCCCAACACCCACTCCCAGCAACTAATATGTTTCTTCTCCAAAACTTAGATTACTATGTTCCTGTGCTTTTGTATATGCTTATTAATGTACTTCTTCTAGTATTAACTTTTTAATGTAACTTACCTGTGGGCACAGACTTGCCCTATTGTTTTTGTATCCCTAGAATCTAGAATAGACACTGGCTTGAATAAGAGATGGGAATAAGGGAATAAGCATTTACAGAGTGCCTTCTCTGTGCCAGGTCCCAAGTACTATTTTTGCATTTCATACTCTCAATAACTTTGTGAGATAGATGTTGTTATGATCCTCATTTAACCATTGAGAAAATTCATACAGAAACAGGTTAAATGACATGCTTAAAGTCACATAGCTAACTTAATATCTGAGGATGAATTTGAACAAAGGTCTCCTTGACACCAGGCTCAACTCTCTAATCACTAGTAAGCTAAATTGGTACATGATAAATGTTACTTGATTGCTTGTTTAATTCAAATAGTACTTGAAAGATTCTCAGGATACCTGTTGAATATAGAGGGGAGGAGAAAAGAGGGATTAGTGAAGCAGGACTGAACAGGTGGTACCAGATGGAAGGAAGCAGACTTTTTTTCTAATGAGGCACATACCACGTGATGCTTCAACAGATGCTCTTCTCATAAGAATTCATATATAAATTTCTAAAATAGGGAAATGTTTTTTAAATGCATGGGTATATATGGATTGAAACTCTTTGCTTTACTCCCTTGCATTTTAGGGGAAATAGACTAATGTCTGTATTAATTCTCTGAATATTTTTCTGACTTTAATGACCGTCATTCTTTTCCCTTTCCTGTTCCCTTCTTTCTGTGTACATGTGAGTGGGATCTCTTCCTCCTCAAATTTTTCATTGTACTTTAGAGTTCTCATACTCATATCTCATTTTGCTATCTTTTAGAATTTTGTGTGTGCATTTTATCCTCTCATATTTAATTATAATCTATTTTAGGGTAGGGCTTGTCAGCCCTACTACCTAATGCATTCAATTCAATTAAAGAAGCTTTTATTAAGCGCCTAAAAACAACAGTAATGGTAGAATTTATATAGTGCTCTAAGATTTACAAAGCATTTTAGATTTGGTCTCATTTGGTCCTCACAACAGTTCTGTGCATAAGATGATATTATTATCCCCATTTTGAGGAAATGGAAATAGAGAAAATAAATGTCTTGCCTATGGAGACATAGGTAGTAAGTGTCAGAGGCTGGATTTGAAGTCCACTGGTGGGCCTCATTTCAGTTCAAAACTCTAGTTTTGGGGGCTAGAATCATTGTGCAATCCACCTCTATCTTTACCTCATAGATATTATGAAAGATTTTCTCAAATGCCATTTTGAAAACAAAATAAAAAATGTTTATTGCATCCCTTTCAAGGCGAATATAAGGAAAATTGAGGAAGAAAAAAAAAATTATAGCTTGCAGAATTAGAAGCCTGATGGAATTCCAGCTAAGCTTTGTAGGATTATAAGTATTTTGAAAGACAGAAAAAAAGTTATTCTAAGTATGGGATATAACTTATGTGAAGGCGTAGAGGTGGAAGATAGAATGTTTTGTTCAAGTAACAGCTTAATTTGAAGTAGTGTCCTAGTTATGCTTGCATATTATACTAAGGACTAAATAAAATTAAATGTTGTAAGAAATTAACATATTCACATAACATTAAGAAGGCGAGAGAGGAATAAACATTTAATAAGTGCCTACTGTGTGCCAATACCTGACAGACATTATTATTATCCCTATTTTATAGATTAGGAAACAGAGGCAAGCAGGGATTAAGTGACTTCCCAGGATCACACAGCTAATACTAATAGGCATATGAGGCTGAATTTGAAATCAGGTCTTCCTGACTCTAAGCCTAGCATTCTATCTACTACACCATTTAGAATTACTTATTTACTTAAAACTAAATACAAAATGAGAAAAAAAATAGAAAAAAAAGAAAAGTAAAACAAAACAAAACAAAAAACAAAACAAAACAAACAAAAACAAACAAAAAACATTGTTATGTGTCCAGAAGACCAGAGAGGATTCAAAATATGTAATAATAAATTTCCATTTCAAGAAAGTATGTATAGGGGCAGCTAAGTGGCACAGTAGATAGAGCACTAGCTCTGAAGTCAGGAAGACCTGTGTTCAAATCTGGTCTCAGACACTTAACACTTCCTAGCTGTGTGACTCTGGGCAAGTCACTTAACCCCAATTGCCTCTGGGGGAAAATATATATATATATATATGTACATATACATATATATATAATAGAGGAAATTGCATGTCCATCTTTTCATTGATTTTCTTTTGTAATCTTCTATGTACTTTTTACTTTATATTTTTCTCCCTTTTCATCACTACCACATCTCCCAGCAGGCTACAGTCAAGTGTGTATGTGTGTGTATATGTGTATATGTATATGTGTGTATATATATGCATGTATATAGAAACCTACATCTTTATACACATACCTATATCTATACATACATACACTTATATGCATAAATAGGCACATATATAAACATTTATATGTGTCAACATGCATCTAAAACAATATTAATATGGATGAAATATAATGTAGATTTCTCTCTTGATTGAATCTTTAAGCTTGACTTTAAGATCAATAACTACTAGCCCCACTTTTTTTCCCAATAAATTCTGCTCCTGATTCTTGTTGTAGCATTTGTCTATATCTCTTATCTCTAATCCCTAATTCTTCTACTTTAATTCTACTCCTTAATTTGCCTTGATATTACTTAACCTCCCCCCATCCATGGATCCCTCCCTTATCTTCTTCCCTTGCACTTTCCTTCCTTCTTGAACCCATTAATTTACTCATCTTGTCCCATTGCCATAAATCTAAACATCTTTCTATATCCCACCTTATCCTATTCCTTTATTTATTTACAGATTTTGGAGGGTGATATACCCTTTGTGAGATATATATATATATTTCTCTATTTAATCTATTCCTGATGTGAGTAGATTTTCAGAACCACCAGCCCTCCTCCTGCCTCTAAGGCTTCTGTTTCAATTCTTCCTCTATATCTCATGTGTATAGCATAATTACTATTTCCTTTTCCTAAACAGTTTTCCTTTTTTAGAGGAAGCTCATACTCAGCTCTGTCCCAGTCTGTCTGCCCAGAGCTCTCCAATTACTGATGTCAATCTTTAAGATATGGTATACATTTCTATGTAAAAAAACAAACAAGCCATGAACAATTTGTCCTTGTTAAGCCACTTAAAATTAATATTTGATGTTGGCTCTTATATGTTAAATTTTCTATTAAGTTTGCCATGCATTTTTAATATAGTCCTGAATAACCCCTTACATCTCAGTATTATGTATAGGTCAATGCTTAATGACTTCCAGTGTTGTTGCTATGTTAAATCTGGCAATAGTCAGTTGTGTTGAATGGCTAGAATACAGTTGTAATTAGCATTACTATAATTAAGAATTTTATTGAGCTATTTGTGGGGAGGTTGTAAGATCAGATTTTTACTTTGTATATCTGGTATTACTTTAGCAAAAGGGCATAAGTGATTTCTTCTCCCTTTTGGTAATATAAGTTTTTTTATTATGCTTTGTTGTTTCAGGAAGTGATATCTGGAATTAAGTTAAATGAAGTAATAATTAATGCAAAATGTGTCTAAAAGAGGAAAAGGATTTATGTGGATGAAAAATTTATCTAGAAACTGCTAGCCTTTAATATTTGTAGGGACAGATTTATCTATTGTATGAGCATAGAATTTCCCTTTTTAGCTTCAGAACTTCAATATATCTAAAAGTTTTGTAAAAGTCTAATTTACTCAGGGAGTATCCTTTAAATTGGACACTCACAAAGGAACAAGATCATTAACTATCTTTTCAAAAGTCAATTTTATGCTTAGTAAATTAGATTCAGGTCTAGACTATTTTGGGATAGCATCCTGGGAATAATATACAGGTTTTGCAAAAATGAGATGTTAGCCCATTTTCATCTAAATCACACTCCATTTAATGATGATCACTGGAAACACAGAGAAGAGTCAATATTAAAAAAGCACACGTTTTGTGGAAATGATAATCTACTGATTTTTCTTTTTGAGGGTTTATTGTTAATTTTGCAAAACTTTGAATTAAATCTGGGCTCTAGAAATGTCTTCAGGAGAGGGTGAAAAGGAGTAATGCATGTGTGTGTATTTGCATATGTATATTGATACATGCACATGCCTATTGCATGGGATGTGCCAAAATGCTTATTATATCTATATCAATAAATAAAAACATTATCAAAATAAACAAAAACTCAAATCAAAACATTCAATTAAATTTATTCTGTGGAATTGTCTACAGGGAGAAGATTAAATGAAATGTGTATATATACAAATGCAACATGTATATATATATATATATATATGCATACATATATGCATATATATAAGTATATGCATGTGAACATTACATAGAAAAGTCCAAATTGTGTATCATTTATATCAATAAACAAAGCCTCTAATTAACTAAAGTAAGAAAGTAAATTTAAAAAGGTGAAAGTTTGAAACTCATACATCCTTTGACTTCAAGTCTGATGCTCTTATATTAAGCAAATAACAAGAATTCATTAGCACTTATGAAATACCTAAGACTGTGATAGGAGCTGATGACTCAAAAAAAAATCAAACTGCAACTTGCCTCAAAGTTTTCAAGAACAACAACAACAACAACAACCTATGAAACTGTGAATGTTACTCTGCTAGGTATTGAGGGTACAAGGCAAAAAAACAAAAACAAAAATATGAAAGAGATCTTGCCCTCAAGAAGTGTACTGATAATACGTGTGCATGTGTTTTTTTCTTATGTATTTTTCTGCCACTTATTTCTCTCTCTGATGCTTAATTATAGCATAATTTCCTCATTCAACATGATGTAAATTCTGCTAAAAATTATCAAGGTGGAAAAGCTTGAGATTGATCATGATTAGTATAGCTAGATTAGCCACAAAATGATAAAATTTTTAGCATGAGAATCTCTTCAAGACATATCAATTATCTGTTACAAATTGCAATTTATCTTGTTGAAAGAAATATCCATGCCAGTGAAATCACAAACCATGTAAATAATTGTATGTATATGTCTGTTATAAATTCTGACATATTTCATATACAGCTCTCTATATAGTGGGAGACATTGACAAAATTCTCTCATTGCTTCTGACCCCAAAGAGAAAAACCTTTGTTTGTCCAGTCCTGGACTCTCCAGACCATAGAATACTTTAGCAGACCCATGGCCACCAACAGGGTTTAATGTAGATGAAAATCTTTTTTATCCTATCCTTTCGATCTATTTCATGTTCTGGCTATTGATCCTATAACTCAATCCACTGGGAACATTTACAAGACCTCTATTCCCTAAGGTATTCTTTGTCACCACATTGACAACTGATAAAGCCTAGTTGCTTGCCTTTCATAATGAATAGGACTGCCAGTAAACGAAGGAAAACTTTGTTCTTTCGGAGACCATGGGAATGGGGAGAAAGCAGCGTCTGGAAGGGAGACTTTAGTCTCTATGCAACAAAAATACAATGACGTTTAGATTCCTTAGCTACAGCTCCCTTCCCAGTTTTTGTCATATGAAAGCATGCCTGGCCAATACATCTGACTGACAAAATGAACACAGTGAGGCAAGAATAATTCCTTTGTCCTTAAGTTATATCTTATTATCCCAACTTAACATAGTATGTCATGCCCATATTGGTAACAGTATTACACCTAAGCTTTACAAGAACAATCAGTGTGGTAAAGTTGGGGGAACATTTCTTTAGCCAAATCACTTTTCCAAGGCCATTGTAAATATTATTTGTAAACACATAACTTAAGCATAGAAAGGAAAAAGGTTCTCTCTAGCCCCCAATTTTATGAAATACAACCACTAGGAAGACTCACTGGACAAAAATGGACTGTTTAGAGACTTAACTTGAAAACTGTTTAGCCCTTTTTTTGTCCCCTCTCTAGCACAGAGCTACCTTGGCTTTAGGGTCCTTGCCTTCTTGAATTAACTCAGTACACCCTTAAGAAATAACTCTGAACCTGCTCAATTTGCAGAATTCTTTTTTCCAGAGATATTTCAAATAATTCTTTCTCAGAAAAGTGTTGGATGACCACTAACAAAGTGGTATTGTTGTGAGGTGTTTTACTTTTTAATAACTTGGGAAAGATCATTATCATGACATAATTGAGGTGAATGTGTAATTACCTGAATATCTGACAATATCTTAGCTGAGTTGGGATAATTCTTAGTTCCTTCATAAGAGTTAAAAAGCCTAAATAAATAAAGAACTAAATAAAGTTCCCATAAAAAAGGAGACAGATATTCTTCTGAAGGGCTTCAAGGATGGCAAAGTTTTGTTTGTTTGTTTTAAATCATTGATGTGGTTTTCAAGGAAGGAGAAATGTGGCAGGTATACCAAAGAATACTGAAAATGTATGCAGAAGAAATTAGAGGATAAACTTATCGCTGTGCATATAAGGGGATTTTGACCTTTTATCTACTTTATTACAGATGATCCTGTTGCATGATAAAAAACTGTTGATTGACCTACAAGTGTCATCATGCATTCTGTGGCCCTGATATCACTGATATGTGACTATGATGCTTTGCTTCTGATATCCCTGGTTCTATTCTAGCTTATCATTAAGGATTAAGGGTCAAACTTGTGAGTTATCTTGGATCTACAGCAGGAACCAGATTATAACATATTTGGGAAATGCATAGCAAAATAAAAATAAAATAAAACATAGATAAGTCTTAATTTGTAGTTTTTTTTAATTCACTATATGTCCCACAGGGATCTCTTTCTATTTGAGCTCAGCTCAGCTGCCTTGATAACTAGGTGGCACAGTAGATAGAGTGTCAGGCCTGGAGTCAGGAATACTTAAGTTTAATTCTAGTTTCAGATACTTACTAGCTGTGTGACCCTGAGCATGTCATTTAATTCTGTTTGCTTCAATATTCTTACCTGTAAAATGAGCTGGAGAAGGAAATGACAAACCAATCCAATATCTTTCCAAGAAAACTACAAAGGGACACATTAAGATTTAGATATGACTGAAAACAATTAACCACAATTCTTGCATTAGGACACTAATTATGAACTTTAAAGATTTGCCTTCACTCTCTACAATAAAAAGATCATTGAGATCTAGTTCCTCTAAATAGGATAGGAAAACAAAACAAAACAAATAAAAACTCTTATAATGTATAGCTTTTGTTTTCTACATTTTCCTGTCTATATTCATTATGATGACTTTTCAGAGGATGAACTATAATTTTTGTTTCTTTTCCCTTTTCACCTTAATAATGTCTATTCCAAAAGTAATGTCCAGTAAAAGACCTAAAATGTTTTATATGATAGAATTTAGAATATCCTTTAGACCTTGATACCACAAGGGTGGTTTTTGATAGGATGATAATTACCAGGGTTTTCCCTGGAAACATGTGGTAGGAAAAGGTTGACAACTGCCAGGACTTGGTTGGCCTAGAAATTGGATAAGGCTCATACTGTATTACCATTCAATCCTCGCTTTGTGGTTGTGTTGACATGGTTTGTAGGTTACTTTCTTAGGGGTTAAAAAAATCCATCAATGAAAGGTTGGTTCCTCACCAAACTGGTTCACTACACCCTACACTGTTGAACAGATGTGTTTCTATATGGAAATGAAAGATGCTGTGTTTATAGAAGCTAAGCGTTTCAGTGTATTTGTTGCATATCCTTGTTATTTTGGGGGTAGCTAACTTCTTGCTAATTGTTCAAAGACTTAATAATGCCTCCTTTTCTTCCAAAGTCAACTGTGAACAATGTACTGGCAATAGGACTTTCCTTAATACCTGTATATGAAAATGATGTAATGAAAAGAACATATATTTTAGAATGTGAATAAATTAAATAGAAAAGAAATTGTGTAAGGCATCAGGAATACAAAACAAAATAGAAACACTTTCTGTTCTCAAGAAGTTAATTGTTTATCTTGTAAAAATAATAGGTACATATACAGAGACAGGAGAGTAGAGACTGGACACATGACTTTCTACATATAAGAAAATACATTATAAATAATTTTTTTTATCTTATCTCTAAAGTGCAACTTAGATATTTGTCTATATAATTGAGAGATTAAATTGCTTGCCCAAGATCTCACAGTCAGGATGTGTCTAAGATGAGACCTGAATTAAATCTTCTTGACTCTGAGGCCCACTCTTTTTTGTGAATAAAACAAGCACTTCTAAAGCATAATACAATTTTTTAAGAAAATAAGATGATTGTATATGAAATTGAAAATCAGCTATGTCAAATTGCTATTTCTTTCAAAGATATAACAAAATTATGAGGCAAATTTCTTTTCTTCTATTTTTTTTTACCTCCCTTTTCTCCCCCCCCACACACACTTTAGAGATGGCTACTGTTAGACACAAATAGGTTTCTATATAAATGTAAAATTACTTTATACATACTTCAATTTACTAGTTCTTTCTCTGGATGGAGATAATGTCTTTCTTTATAATATCCTTTATAGTTCATCTAGTTATTTATAATAGGCAAAATAGCTTATTCGCTCAAAGTCCTTTTTAAAACAATATTGCTGTTACTATACAATCTGCTCTTGGTTATGTTCATTTTTCTTTTCATTTCCATGTTTTTGTAAAATCATTGAACTCATGATTTCTTATACCAAAGTATAAATTCCTCATTGTCCCCTTTCTACTATGCCATCATATATATACAAAAGAGTGGAGGGGGAAAAAAACTACAACTATCATACCCACACACATAAAGTGATGGTGGAGGTGAAAAGTTTCATGTAGAAAGTGTAAAGTGAATCTTAAACAAAACAGAGATTCTGAAAGATGGAAATGAAGAGAGAGTAAATGTACAATACATGCCCAGGTTGTAGCCTTGACAAGGAGGACTACCTTCAACAATGACTAGGGTAAAAAAGGAAAAAATGGGTCACTGTGAAATGAAGATGAGAAGAGACTCCCTGAAATCTTCTCATTAATGATACTCATTGCTTGTGAGATTACTTAACCACATTTTCCTAATTTGTATCTTGCTTTACTTGCTGTAAGCTATCATTATAGCATAGAGATCACCCTCAAAGGTTTTTTCTGGCAAAAATTAAACTCTAGGACTTCTCCTATGCAAGAAAATCTACAAGAATGATCCTAGCAATAAATCGAGTCTGCTCTCCAAGAAATACTATTATCTGAAAATCTAGACTTTAGTCATACTAGATACGAATTTTTTTGCTATGACCATCTATTAGTGATATTATCTCTAGGTAAGGTTGAGATTGAAACTGTCCCAATTTAGTTGAGATATCTCAAGAAATTAAATACTTTAGGCTTTGGTTAAAAATTCTTACATAAATAACCAATCAAATTGGAAAGGAAGAGAATTCCAGAAACTAAGCCCTGTGTCTTTCTAACATGTTCAGAATATAAAGCATCTAGGGAAAGGAGGGAGGAATCCTTGGCTTAAGCCTTTCCTTTTCTGCCCAATCCTTCTTTGACTAACAAAGAACTGGGTGACATTTCAAGGTCCATGAGGATATTGTATTTTCTATCACTGCTCTAACATCATGCCCTTAGATCAGTATCAGCTCCCATTTTTACTTATCCATTTTATTTATATCACAGAGGAGGTGGCAGCATTGTCTACATCAGGAGCCAGGGACAGATGGATGCAGATTTACCATACTTAAGGGAATTTTTTAAAATACCCCATGAAAGGGAGAAAAAAGATTTCTAACAAACAGGAACTTTGCCACATTTTCTCTCCAAGTCTGAACTCATTTTCCCTGGACTCTGCATGTTTTGTGAAAGATTGTGTCACAGTCTTTTGGAGATAAGTTTTCTATCAATTGTTCTTAATGCATCACTTTAGTAAATACTCCTTTCTAAAAGCTACTTAAGTTTAGATGACTAAACTGATTTTCAACTGATGATGTTAAGGGGAAGGGGCTTGAGCTAATTGCATTATAGAATCATCTCCTGACTCTTCAGGGGTACTGTTAGAACCTTGAAGCAAAGATGTAGTCAGTTTAGATCTGGGAACCAAACATGTAATGTGTGTGTGTGTGTGTGTGTGTGTGTGTGTGTGTGTGTGTGTGTGCATAGGTAGATAGATATATAAGGATATAAATATACACACACATATACTTATATATTTGTATATATATATATGCACTTATGTATATGAGACAAGATGGTGTGTAAAATCTACTCCACTAAATATCTATTTAAACAGCTAGATAACACAGTTGATAGAGTGATGGACTTGGAATCAAGAAACTTGAACTCAAATGACACAGATAACTTTCTAGCTATTATTGAACAATTGGTTTCTTTTAGGTTCAATTTTCTCATTTGAAAAAATAATATATTATTATAAAAATATAATATATAAGTATATTGTACATATGCATAGATCATATATGTGCATAACATCAATCTCACTGAGTTGTTAGGATTGACTGAGACCAAATGACATAACAGTATATAAAGTTTTATAGAATGCTTGTTATATTATTATTACAATTTGTACACATATGTGAATCTAGTGATACAGAAATCCTACCCAATTCCCTATACTATGCTTATCACATATATAACTCACTATAAAGATAAATGTACATACAAGTACATATGCATACATTTATGTAAGCATGTTTATGTATGTGTATATATACCTATATCTATATATACATCTCTATATACCTACCTACACACACACACACACACACACACACACACACACACACATTACATGTCTGGTTCCCAGATCTAAGCTAAATACATCTCTGCTTCATGGCTCTAGCAGTATTCCTGAAGAGTCAGGAATATGTGCATATACATGTGTTTATATATGTAATGTGCTCATGGATATGTTTGTGTAAGACAGAATGATGTATACACTTGCAATCCAGAGGCAATTTAGCCTACTGACATTTTTTTCTCAGTTTAGCAAGCAGAGACAGGTAGATATTCCATTAGTTGGCTAATGATGAAAGGTCTATTTTATTTTTGTCTCAATGTCCTGAAAACATAGCAGCAGGATTATCTTTAAATCCACACACAGTAAAAATAAAGTAAGTTAAGGGCAGGCTAAGGCAAGAAAAAGTGATTGTTTTCTTTTTCACCTTTTGTAGAAAAGCCTGCAATTGTAGTTGCTGAAACAAATGGTTAACTTTCTTATTTTGAAGGCATGCTATTTTAATCTACCTTAGTGCACTCCATGCCCTCTGAGCATAAATTTAACTTTAATTCAGAAGGCTTTTTAGAATACTCCTGAAATGCTGATATCTATTGCCTGACATGACTTGTTAATGTACTTACAAGCATTGTCTTAAGGATGAACACTTTATACTTACATTCTGGTATCAATATGGTTTATGGGGAAAACACTGAAAAAGAAAACTTTTATTTCTAAGACTATTGGTAAATGTGATAATGATGTTCAAGGAAAGAAGAGAGAACTCAGTGAGCTCTATTTGCCCAACTTCACTGTATAAAAAGTCTATTTGAACTATTATTTTTTAAGACCTGCTTGTGTAGAGCATGCTTATACATAATTTAAATATCAAGGAAGTTTGAAAACAAAAAGAAAACCCTAGTTTTTAGTTATAATGGCCAGCATTGCCCCATTACATCCTACTACAGTGATCATCTAGTAAGAGAAAGTTATCCATTCGTGATGTTTTAAGGTGATGAAAAACCTAACCCTATTTCTGTATCCCCTTGACCACCCTTGCATAGGGCTATAAAGAACCAACATTTATTACTTCTATATTAAAATAGACATAATTATTAATGCTTTCTATTTTTCCCCTTTAAAAACATCACTTTGTATTTATGTTATTTGAAGGCAATGAGATGATGGCCCTAAAAGAATTAAGCACAGGACATACTAAGGTTTTGATCAGCATTGAATATAGAGGGAGTATCAAGAAATGAAAAAATCTGAAATATGAAGTGTTGCCTATGGAAAGAAGGTTTTAATGAGCTCATGATGACTTACTGATATTAGGAAAAGCTGTTGAGAGCACTAGTTATTTGCACAAGGACAAAGTTATTTTTTTTTCCTTTTGATATCAGCAATTAGCATATTGTCTATTACCCTGCACAAAGTAGATATTTGTTAAATGCTTGGTGCTTGTTGAGGAATTTTAAGTCTAGACATCATAAGATCATTGAACTCTACCTCAAAGTATCATTAAAAACCATCTAATCTACCTCACTAAAGAGGAAAAAAAAACTAAACCCCAAAGTTTAAGTACATTGACTTAGTCAAAGATAGATAAATATAAAGAAGTAGTGATATTTGTATCCAGCTTTTTTGTTTCTGCTCTCCTTATATTTTTATATTTTTAATGGCTGATAAGAATTCTTGTGAAAAGTCAAGTCATCTATTAAATAATTTTCAAGTTTTGTTTTGTTTCTTTGCTTTTTTTAACCTTACTCATAAAGCAACTAAGTGACACAGTAGATAGAGTGCCAGGAGTGGAATCAGGAAGATTCATCTTCCTGAGTTTAAATCTGACTTTACACACTAGCCATGTGACCTGGAGCAAATCACTTAACTCTGGTTGCCTCAGTTTCCTCATTGTATAATGAACTGGAGAAGGAAATGGAAAACCAATCCAGTATCTATCTTAAGAAAATTTTAAATTGGGATCACAAAGAGTCAGACACAACAAAAAAATCGCACAATAACAGTCAGGTTACTTGTTCTATTGTATTTCTAGTTGATGACAAAATTTTGTGAAAAGTCAATTATTAAACAATTAAATTTTATTTAATTTAATAAATTAAAAATTATTAAACAATTTTTGTCTTCACATCATCTATGGAATTTGGCCTGATTTATAGGCCCCTTGAGAGCAGAAATCTGCTCTATTCCATGTTTATAGTACTAGACCACAATATAATACCTGAAATGTTACAAATGATAAATACATTTTGCTGAATTAAATTATGTTTGCTCCAAGTTTTCCCAAGGAGTTTCTGGCATTTTACATCCCTCTATTTTACTTAAGAGGGGATTTAATTCAATCACACTTAGGGAATTTTCATTCAATTGTAATATTTTCCCCCCTCATTCAATGTTTAAATGATTAGCTGGTCCTTTAGATTTCAAAATGCTCAGAGGCCTGGGTTAGGGAAGAGGGGTTGGAGTTTCTTTTCTATGGAAAAAATGGAATTCCTTTTCAGTGCCTCTTGTGATTCTGGCAAGGCTACAGAAATGATGAACTAGCAGGTCTTGCATCTCTAATAGCAATTTCTGTGATTTCAGGTAGTAAAGATTGCTTATCTTAGGAGATACAGTGGTTATTTTACCTTGCTATAACTCAGAAATGACTTAGTTTTTAAAGTAAACTGCTAGCTATTAGTTCCTATTATGCTCATGGGTAATGAGGACAACAAAATGAAAAATGACCAGAGAGCATGGGATTCTAGCAATCCATGCATGCACTCTTCAATTAAAATATTTTTTGCAATTCTAGGGGATAAAAATAATATATATCTAAAACCCCCAGCAACTAAAATGACAGATTAGATGGACTCAAAGTTTTAGTTGACACATAGCTTTCAGAAATGTGCTTAAAAATTTGTTGTATCCAAAAATGTCATTTCATTCTCCTAAATAGCATTATAGAACCTGTAAAGACTCTCAATAAAATTAGAAAATACTTTCTTTTGAGTTACTAAAACCTTTATTTAAATGAAACTGTAAAATCTGTGAAGCATCTATAATCTGAAAGATAGCAGATAGATATAACCCTCCCCATTCCCAGTATACTCATTCTTTAATTTTTGGTTACACCTAGATCATCTTTACTAGGCTCCACAAGTATTTGTTCCTTTTAGTGTTATAGCTGCCTAAGGCAGCAACTGAAGATTCCAGCTGAGCTAAACAATATATTTGTGCTTTGCTGAAACAGAATGTATTTTTGCTAAAGTTTGCACTTTTGTGTTGTTCTTGCATTTTTCCTTATACTATACTTCATAAGATTCCATCAGCCTTACAACCAATCCACATTTTTTCCCCAGTGCCATTCAGGGAATATTCCAAAAATGTGTATTTGGCATTCTTTTACTTGGGTCTAGATGTTGATTTCACCACTGTGACCTGGGAGCCCTCTTGATATAAACTCCATCATGATGGATGGTGACCTCCAATATTTATAGTACCAATGGGGGAACCATTGAATGGGACTGGTGATCTGTGAAAGAAACCTGTTGTGTTTGTTGAGACACTGTGCTTTAAGAACTCAGCAATGTAGAAACTAGAAAATTCTAGAGCCAAATTTTCAACCTGAAAATGAAAGAATGTGTTGCTAATAATTTTATGGTGCATTTAAAGATTCATTTTCTACAATGTTGACTTTTCCCTTCTTAATAGATGATTTATAAATTCTAAGACAGAAAATAAATTGAGTGAAGATATAGAAGTCAGAAAATGATTTTTTTTCAGTTTTATTAAATGACCTACTTTGTGACTTTGGAAAAATAGTTTCTTTGTATCTCAGTTTTCTCAGCTTTTAAATGGGAATACAAACTTCATTGTATTTGCCCATGTTAAAAATAATAATTTCATGGTATAATGATAAAAACACTATGTCTTTAGACAAGAAAACAAAATTATAGTTTTGTCAGTATTTTTGTTACCTTGAGAAAGAATCTTAAATTGAGTAGACCTCAGTTTTTTAAGCTGTAAAATGATGTATCAGGCAAAGAAAAGATACTAAAATGGTAGGAAGAACTGAATCCCTCCCATTCCCCTCACAACTCCAAATACAAATTAAAAACACCCAAACTGATTCTTGATTGGAAAAAGGAAAGAATCATAAAAGGTCATTTTTCTAGGCAAGTTAGGTATTATAGGGGATAAATAGAATCTGCCCAGGAATAGTCATGTGAAAAATACCAATCCTGGGAGAAGCTGTGCATCAAGTTAAGAAGTGGTTCTAATTATGGCATTGAGGGTTTAAACTTGTGTATAATGCAGGAATAAGTGCCAAAAAGCAGCTTTGCTGTTCACTGCTCAGTTCTATGATGCAAGTAGAAGGTAAACTGAAGATAGTACCATTGCCCATGAGTGGTGTTTGAATTAGGGATCCTTCAGTTTTGTCACTAAACCAGCATATCTATCAAACAGATCAATGATGTCTGAATCAGGAAATAGAAGAAGAAGAAGAAGAAGAAGAAGAAGAAGAAGAAGAAGAAGAAGAAGGAGGAGGAGGAGGAGGAGGAGGAGGAGGAGGAGGAGGAGGAGGAGGAGGAGGAGGAGGAGGAGGAGGAGAGGAAGAAGAGGAAGAGGAAGAGGAAGAGGAGGAAGAAGAAGAAGCAGCACACAGGCAGGGGCTTAGAAACTTGCAATACTCTGTCCTGGATTAGGAATACTGAAAGCTTCAAGTACCCAGGCTGTCCCTGAAATCCTAGAAAAACACAACTATCAAAACTCCAAGAAAGCAGGAGTATGATATACCCAGATATTCTCTACAGAAGGGTGCAGAAGCTCACCCTAATATAAATTCCAGTGTTAGAAAGAAGCCCTGAAAAATAAGCAAACAAAAGGATAAAAACTTCAATTAAAACTTATGAAAGAATTGAAACAAGAATTTTCTTATGTTATTTTTATTTATTTTGCAAATGAAAGAATTAAAAGGAAATGTTGAGGAAAAATGAGAACTGTGGAAGAAAGAATTGGAAAGAAGTTAATTTACCATAAGGTGAAAGATTTTGCCCAAACATGCTTCTTGATAATTAGAAGAAATCAAGTAGATCAACTGTTTCCTTAAAAAAAAGTAAAGAAAACATAATTCAAGAAATCATAAAAGAAATATGCCCTGATCTCTTAAAACTAGAAAGGTAAATAGAAATACAAAGAATATATTTGAAATCCAAAATGAAAACTTTCAGGAATATTATAATCAAAATTCACAGCTGCCAGGTAAAAAAACAAAAACAAAAACAAAAAACAAAACAAGTAGCCAGAAACAAAATCAAAACAAAACAAAAAAATTAAAGTCCGCAGAAATCATTGTCACGTTATACATGATTTAGTAACTACCATTCTAAAGGAGAGGTCAAGTTGGAATATTATACTACAGAAAGCAAAGGATATATTGGTTTGCAAGTAAGAATAGCTTAATGAATTACAAGTAAGAATAAGTTACCAAAAAACTAAATATAAACACAGGGGAAAATACAGTTTTGATGACTTTAGTCTTTACTTTGAAAAAACTCTTGAGAACTATATTTATGTTATAGATACTTATAGAATGAGGGTTGATTTTATAATATTATGATTATTGTGATTTTATGATTATTATGATACGATTATTGTGATTTTATTATTATTATGATATGATTATTGTGATTTTATGATTAATATGATGTGATAATCAGAAAAAGAAATTAAAAGTAGAAAAAGGATAACACTGGAAGAAGAGGAAAAGGAGGTAAAATAATGGAAATTACATCACATGTAGAGGCAAAAACAACCTATAATGATTGAGGGGAAAAAAGGGAGGGGAATGAGAATTGCGTTAATCTTCATCTCATCAGATTTGGCTCTGGGAGAATAATAGACGTATTGGGTATCACAAAGATACTTGTCCTATCTTATAAGGAAATAGGAATGAAAGGGGTTAAAGAAAGGGAACAGGGGGGCGGAGCCAAGATGGCGGAGTGAAAAGGTGACTTTCTGCCTCTCCTCC
>JAJPUD010010180.1:26753-63132 GCA_023553655.1 Myrmecobius fasciatus | reverse complement strand
AAGGTGACCTTGCTGTACCAGATCTAAAACTAAATTATAAAGCAGCGCTCATCAAAACCATTTGGTACTGGCTAAGAAATAGAGTAGTCAATCAATGGAATAGGATAGAATCACAAGACAAACTAGGCAATAACTATGGCAATTTAGTCTTTGATAAACCCAAAGACCCTAGTTTCTGGGATAAGTACTCACTATATGACAAAAAGTGCCGGGAAAATTGGAAACTAGTGTGGAAGAAATTAGGGCTTGATCCACATCTAACACCACATACCAAGATAAAATCTAAATGGGTTCATGATCTGGATATAAAGAGTGATATTATAAGTAAATTAGAGGAATGTAATATAGTTTACCTCTCAGACCTATGGAGATAGAATAAATTTATGTCCAAAGAAGAACTGGAACTCTTAATTGAAAACCAGATAGATAACTTTGACTATATTAAGTTAAAAAGTTTTTGTACAAACAAAACCAATGCAGTCAAGATTAGGAGGGAAGCAATAAATTGGGAAATTATCTTTACACTTAAGGATTGTGATAAAGGTCTCGTCTCTAAAATATATAGAGAATTGTCTCATATTTATAAGAATTCAAGCCATTATCCAATTGATAAATGGTCAAAGGATATGAACAATTTTCAGAGGATGAAATTAAAACTATTTGTAGTCATATGAAAAGGTGCTCCAATTCACTATTGATCAGAGAAATGCAAATTAAGACAACCCTGAGGTACCACTACACACCTGTCAGATTGGCTAAAATGACAGGAAAAGTTAATGATGAATGTTGGAGGGGATGTGGGAGGGCTGGGACACTGATGCATTGTTGGTGGAGCTGTGAACGGATACAGCCATTCTGGAGAACAATTTGGAGCTGTGCTCAAAAAGTTATCAAACTGTGCATACCCTTTGACCCAGCAGCATTTCTATTGGGCTCATATCCCTAAGAAATCATAAAGGAAGGAAAGGGCCCCACATGTGCAAGAATGTTTGTGGCAGCCCTTTTTGTAGTGGCTAGAAACTGGAAACTGAATAGATGCCCTTCAATTGGAGAATGGCTGAATAAATTACGGTATATGAATATTACGGAATATTATTTTTCTGTAAGAAATGACCAGCAGAACGATTTCAGAGAGGCCTGGGGAGACTTACATGAACTGATGCTGAGTAAAATGAGCAGAACCAGGAGATCATTATATACGGCAACAACAATACTATATGACGATCAATTCTGATGGACATGGCTCTCTTCAACAATGAAATGTTTCAAACCATTTCCAATTGTTCACTGAAGATAGCCATATACACCCAGAGAGAGGGATGTGAAATGTGGACCACAACATGACATTCTCATACTCTCGTGTTTCCTTTATCCCATATGTCTTCTGTGTAGATATGTTTTTTCTTGCACAACAATGATAAGTGTGGAAATATGTATACATATATTTGATTTGTCAAGTATTTTAACATAATTAACATGTAGTGGATATCCTGCCATCTAGGGGAGAGGTGGGGAGTAGGGGGGAAAATTTGTAACAAAAAGCTATGTAAGGGTTAATGTTGAAGAATTACCCATACATATGTTTTGGAAATCAAATTAAATTAAATTAAAAAAAAATAAGAGGAGGGATCAAATGGGACAGACATGAGGCCTTTTCAGAAAACTGACCCCTAGAGGAGCCTTGGTTTAGGGCTAAAATTCCAGGAAAGTCCAGCTTGTACCCTTGCTTAATCTTGGACAAACTACTGTGTAATCTATAAATTCCTTGTACTTGTACCCTGAGGGTAGAGTGGATTCTAGTGACCGATTGTGAGCCCTGACACTAAGTCAGGAACAGCTGGGGCCCAAGATGAAGCTGCTTTAGGGTATAAAAAACCCTGCTGTGCTGCCTGTGCTTTGCTTTTCTATTCTATACTAGTATACTATCTATAGTAGAGGACAGTGAAGTCCTTTTCCAGCAGGAAATGAATAAACTACTTTCTGCTCTGGCTCTGAAAAAAAAAAAAAAAAAAAAAAAAGATTGAGCTCAAACATCACCCTCAAGAGTTTATTTCATATTTCTACTCAACCTCTCAGCACCTTTTTTCTGAGATAACCTCATTACCTTACATAACCCCAGGGTAAGTAGTTTCTGGCATGTTATCCTTCCCCTTGGAAGGTGAACTGCTTGAAGGCATGGGCCATGTTTTTGCTTTTCTTTTTATCTTACACAAAGCAGAGATGTGAAACATGGTAAACATCGCGTAATAAATGCTTCTTGACAGATTGATTGAAAAAAAATACCACAAAAGATGTTTATTACTGTTGCATGTTCCTTAAAAAATTCTTCAGATTCTCCTTTGAGTAAATTGCATCAAACCTAGGAATATTACAAAGCCTCCTCAAAGAGCTCTGCAACCACCCAATATGTTTAGGCAAACAATTCAAAATGATACATATTTATCAAATGCCTAATATGTGTAAAAAACGGTTAAATTAGGATAAGCCACTCTGTTAGGGATCACAGATACAAGGACTAAAATAAAATTGTCCCTATCTCAAGGACCTTATTCTCTATTGGAAGTTGCTTTTTGCAATAAAAATAAAATAAAATAACTTTAAAGAACTGAGAGAATCCAGAAAGGTTTTGTCTAACTCTTAGCAACTAGGAATTTTAAGTGACAGTTATGTTGTGGAAAAAGATATGGAGTGCTAGAGAGACCTAGCAAGCTAGACTGAATAGAACATATTGTGCATGAATAGGAGTAATATAAGAAAGTCTAGAAACACAGTTGGGAACCTATTTGTTGGGCTTTTTTTTTTCCCCAATTAATTGTTTTATTTTAAAGAGGTCAAATATGTTGTGTTATCATTTGGACAAAAGTTTAAGAAATTAAAATCTATTTGTTTTCATGTAGCTATTGTAGAATCATGTAAAAATAGTTTTAGCAGTATATAATTTCTACTTCATAAATGTTATCAGACAGAAAAACCAATAATAAATAATCTTTCTAATAAATAAAAGATGAATATAAAGCCATAAGATCATAGTTTTTGAATTGGAAGAGTCCTTAAAGATTATTTCATTTTGATTGCTTTTTTTAAAACATTGGATCTGTGATTTCATTGGAATTATACATGAAGGAACTCTGTCAATCAATGCATTTCTGTATTTGTTTTTGCAACTGAAAGTCTTAGAGAGTTACTTGAAATTAAGAGATATTAAATGACTTGAGTAGATCTAATCATTATGTGACAGAAGAAGGAATTGGACCAAAGCTTTCCAAATCCCAAATCTAATTCTCTGAGAACCTATCTGTAGAGGATGTTGAATGGAAAGCTGAGAAGTCTAAATTTTTATTCTAGATATAACGGTCACTGAAAATTAGTAAGCAAAGGAAAAACTTGATCAGATCTTGTTTTGGGAATATTAATCTCATAGTTTTGTGAAGAACAATTTGGAGAAAGAAGATATCAAAATAAACCAAGTAAATACTGCAATAGTTTCCATAAAATGTGCTGAAAGCCTGAAGAAATTCTGAAAAAAACAAGGAGACATAAATCTGAAAATGACAATGAAAAATCAACATGATAAAGCTGGAGCTATATTAAAAGACTAACAAAATAGACATGCTACTAGGTGATTTGATTTTTTTTAAAGGGAAAATGGAAAATTCCCGACAGATGAAGAGAAAATTATTAGAAACAATTTTACTCAATCATATGCAAAAACCTAAAAATTTAAATCAAATGGTTGAATATCTACAAAAACATAAAATGCTTATGATTATTAGAACAAGAAATAGATCACACAAAACAATCACCAAAAGAAATCATTGAACAAGCAAGTAATTGAATAAACTACCAAAGAAAATGTGGCAGTAATATAGTGAACCCTTTGTAAGTAGGGATCATAAAGTTCCTTAAAGAGAGATAAAGCCACCCAGAAAATAGAAATGGAGCAGATCAATATTTTAGTAAATCTTAGGGTGGAATATAACCTGTAAGTGGCTTCTGTACTTTCAGAGATATGAAAAGGAAAAGAGAAGGGAGGAGATTTGCTCTGATATCACAAATGAAAAATCATCTAAATTGAAAATGTCTTTTCTCTAGACTATAACATATGCAATGGGATGGAAAGATCATTGAGTTGGTCCATAAATATCTTTATCTCTGATATAAGTTGCAAATGTGCAAGGATCTGATCGAAATATTTTGGAGAAGATAGAGCTATATTCCATGTATGAATTTCCTTAGGTCTTTCAGTCATTGCTTCCATCTTTTTAACATCAACATAATTCCAGTGATATTTTGTGATTATATATTACAAAATAGGAAGAAAATAATTATGACTAAACCCTCTCCAAGTGACTATGATTAAAAATTGCCATAGTCAAGCTATATAATATTTCTAATTACGTATTACATGCAAAGGTGTGTGGATTGGAAGTAGGTGGGTTAACCATGGAGTGAAAGCAATGGAAGTAATAAACAATCAGCCTGAGTGCTGATGATATGATTGTAGTGATAGAAGACCTAGAGAAATTCTCCCCTCTAGAGGGAATGGTCTTGGAATAGAAACATACAATGTAGAAAGACATGGATTCAAGTTGCCATCTGCATGGTGAGAAGGAAAATACACATAGATAAAGAATTAAAGAAGTAAAATTATCAATAATAGCAAGAATTACAAGAATTCACATTTATATATTTCTTCAAAGTTTGTAAATTCTTTTCATCATATCCTTATAAGAAAAATAATACAAATGCTTTATCCTTTTTGTACCAAAGAACAAATGGAAAGTGATTTTAAGAGGCTTAGAAATGATCACATAGCTTGGTTTCAGAACCAGGATTACAACTCACAGTATTCCTAACTTTAAGTTAGGAGTCTCAAATTTCCTTCACTATACCAGTGATAGTTATAATGTTTCAAAATTATAAGAGTAAAAAATCTAATCTAATTGCAATTTTATCAAAACATAGTTTAATCATGTTATTATTTTTATTGTAAGCTTACAAAATCTTCCATCTTGCAATAATTGATGGCAGAGTTTATTTCAACTGTTTTTTTCCTAATTCAAAACGACTTGAAGTGATGAAATGATTTTTCCAAGAATTCAAGTAATGAGATTTTTGTTTTGTTTTGTTTTTATAAATAAGAATTATCTATATCTACATAAACTCAACTGCTCTGGATATTTTTTATTCCTTCACCTATTTTCATTAATGTAGAGATTTTGCTTTATTGGCTTTGAAATTCAAGATACATATCTAGATGATTGTTAAAAACTGTTTGTAAATATGTACATATGTATATATGTAAATGTAAATATATACATATGTATATATGTAAATATACATACATATGTTTATTTATCCTGATGTATGTTATATATACTTTATAATCTAAAGAAACTGAGAATTCTTTAGAGAAAACATATCCCCTTAAAATATTAATGAAATTAGATTTATGATGACATTGCTATTCATTCTCTTTTTAATACTAAATTGAAATAATTTTTTACAAAACAAAACAATAGTACATACATATTACTAGAAAAGGAAGGGTTAGGCTTAATGGGGCTAAATGAAAATTCATGTAAGCATTAATTTTTTCAACATTTATGATGTATCTACTATCTGTAATCCATAGTTAACTATTCTCAAAAACTGATTTTAAGGATAATTTGAGGGAGTTGGACCAGATGAAAGTTCTGAATCTAAGATGGATAAACTTGTTTTGTTTTGTTTTAAAAACCCCAATTTTAAAATAGTAGCACAGTTTTATACAGGTTAAATGGTTAAGAAATTAAGTCTAAGTTCAAGGGTGTTGGAACAAATTTGCATTTTTTAAATGTGTTATAACAGAACTGACTGTATTGTGATTATTGCCATATAGCTGAAGAAACTGAAGCTTGGAGAAGCTTAGTGATTTGCTCAGTGCTACACAGCTAGTGATATAAATAATATAATTGGAATGTTATAGGACAAATTGTAAGGGTTCCTATAACATCAACTCATCATACATGTGTTTCTGGATTGTAAGTTCTTTGATAACATGAACGACATATTATTAAACTTCATTTCTTCCACAGTATATACAGTGTGCCATCATTCAAGACAGGTCCCACGATCTAATGAAAAACAAACAAACAAACAAAAAGATGAGAGCTTGAAGAGCTGAGATCTAGCTTTTCTTCAGTCACTTATTAGTGGTTTGCTCCAATGGTTTTTCCTCTCGTGGCATCAAATTTTACTTATATAAAATGAAGGGACTGGAATAAATGGGCTTTAAAGGCCTTTTCAATCAGTCATTTCTGCCTTGGCCACAAACCTTGAGGGTCTTCCCCTCCTTGATTCATTCATTCATTCACTTATTTATTTAGATTTTTTGGACTAAACTTGTTGTGTGCCACAGTTTCCCTCAGTTGCAATATCAGTTTCCCTCAATTGCTCTGTTCCCATGTCCGAGCTACAGTTCCCATCTCCAAACTTCCCTTAATTGCTCTATCCCAGAATAGCAATCCCCACTTCCTGACCTTCAGAAATAATTGGGCTCACATTCCAAAGGAGTTATGAAACCTCCAGGTGGCCAGCCTCGACATCCCCTTTATCTGTATGACCTAGACTTACTGTCTCAGTTTCTCCAGCACACTTCACTCCCTACCTGAATTTATAGCTTTAGTACTCTTCTTCCGCTTACTCTCTACCAGTCAGAATTGAATTGATAGTTTCTTTTGAACCACTGATATCTCTCAGCTGTTCCCATGAGTTCTTTGTCTCCCCCTGGGCTATGGAGATTATAAAATTCGTGTTCCCCATCAATAAGGTGCTGAATACTTTGTATTATTCAGTCGGCTGACATAGCTGTCAGTCTAAGTCTCTGGCCTGGACTGCATGCTTTGAGACATGAGTCCCAGCAGTCCTGATCCATAACTATGGATTCTAAACTCTCAATTAACATCAATAAAGCATTATCTAATTTCCACTGTGTGATACTGCCTCAGTTTCTCCCTGAGCATTACAAACTAAAGAGGAGATTCTTTGTCTTTACACTTACCTAGTTTTAATTACTGAGCAAGTGCTGCCTCAATCAGACTGAGATCTGTTGAAGATCTTGGCTTAAAAAGGCCAAGGTCTCCCATTGCATCTAGGACTATCTCCAGTCATCATGATCTATATCTTGCCATTGGACCCAGATGGCCCTGGAGGGTAAGCAAGGTAGGTAACCTTGCATATCCCTCCCTCAATTAAATCCAATTCACTTGCATATTATGGCAACACCTCCCAGATTTCCTGGTCCTCTTTGAGAAGAAAGGACAAAGAACAATAGGGTTTTAATAACTTCCTGACCTTTCCTACCTCAAGGTCTTTGTAAAAAAAAAAAAAAAAAAAGTCTTTTAATACTGAACATTGTCCTCTTGTTCTTGTATTTTAAGGTACAATTCAAATAACACCTCCTCCATAAACACTTCCCTGATAGGCTTCATTAGTAATGACTTTCCCTATCAGACATAATATGAGATTGTGTTTTATACCTTAGTACACCACTGCTGGTGATTCACTTAGTTAAGTTCATGGTACTTAACAGGATAATTAAATACTAAATTATTTGCTATGGAATCCTATATGCTATAGGATTTTAGAGAAGAGAAAACAATTTTACTGGTCAAAAGAAGGCTTTATGAGAGAGGTCAAATAAATTGGCCTTAAAGTATTTATTGGGGAAAAAAAAAAGGGAAAGGAAGTTTTACCAATAGGATAACAGATTGTGTCCAAAATTCATTGAGTTTGAAGCTGGTAAGAATCATAATTAAAAGTCAGAAGAAAGCTTGAAGATTATTTAGTCTAAGCCCTGCCTTCCTTTTACAAATAAAGCCCACCTCTCTTTTACAAATAAAGCCAAGATTCTAAACGAATTGCCTAAGGTCATAAATGAATTAAATGGAAAAGCTTGGGATGTGTGGGTATAAATTCACCTATTTCAACCCCTGAACTTCACAAAGGAGAAAAGGGAATGTTGGAAAAGGGGAGTGATGTATCCAAAGTCATAAGGTAACAAGTTATTATATATCTTAAACACTTGGAAAGAACAAATAAGGAGACAATTCAGTACATGATAAGGAATATTCTGTACTGTTTTAGTTTTTAGAGAAATCTAAAGTTAATAGGAAAAGACTGCCTAGTTATTGATGGCTTATGTTTATAACCTTTTAATTGTGATTTAAGAGCTGTCCATAAAGCATTATCAGCTATATTAGTTACTGATATTTGATTTGAAATGCCTATATTTTTAAAAATGTTTATGGATAGCTAATGTAATTATTATTAAAGTATAATCTGGAGTATCCTAGGAATAAATTGGTTTTAAATTTTCTTTGGGTAGAACAATATTTGCATCTTTATTGTTTTTATTAATATGACAAACTGAAGGATATCTGGGTCTTGCACTTATTTTTTTTTTGTCATATATGATATTTATGTAACAAAAAACTTTTAAATAATGGGAACCTAGCACATTTTACAGCAGTGTTTTCTTCTAAATTCTTTTCTGTACCAGGAGGAATGGTAGATGAGATCATTCTGAGTCAAAGCCTGCTGTTTTGATGCTATAGACTCACAACTTAGATGTTTTCACACAGCTAAATTTCATGTGTTACTAAGAGGAATGATGCCTGGTAAGAGTGCAAATTGGTCCTGCTGCGTAAAAGATAGTGGTTTAATCTGAAACATAGCTCCTTTGAGCCATGCCATCAGAAAGACTGGATTAAAGAAGTCATGGATATATATATATATATATATATATATATATATATATATGTATGTATGTATTTGGGAGAAAAGGTATCTAGGGAAGGGGATGGGAAGGAACATTTTCTGAATCATTCTGAAATCTGAAAATATTAAATTCTTTCCATGGCGTAGGAAAAAATCTTAGGAGTCACCCACAATGTTAAATGGATTTAAGTTGGGCAATAGTAAAAAATATGTACCTATGGCAATTACATATTTGGGAAATTCCATAATGCTTTTAGGGGCAGCTAGATGGTTTCATGGACTATATGGCAGACCTGGAGTTCAAATCTGGCCTCAAAAACTTATGAGCTGTGTAAACCTGGGCCAATCATTGAATCCTGTTTGCCTCAATTTCCTCATCTAAAGAAAATGGCAAAACACTCCAGTATCTTTGCCAAGAAAACTCCAGACAGGACAATGAAAAGTCAGATATGGCTGAAACAACTGATCAACAACATAATGCTCTTAATAAACTCAATTCTTTCCCTGAAATCATGTCCCAATTTTATTTTTAAAAAAATATGATAGTTGTCTGCTGATGCTTTTATTGTTTTTGTTTTTCATTCACATCCTACTGAAGGCCAATTAAAAGCAATGTTTATAAGTGGCAACAAAGAGTCAAGACCAAAGAATACAGAGTGACAAAGAGAGATCCAACTGGTAGGTCACCTGAGTGATTGGGTGGCACACCACTCACTCCCACTCATTTTTGAAAGATTTGCTGATGCAAAAATTGTATTTGAACAGCCAGTTTGGTATCAAAGGCTCCTAGAAATGCAATAATAGTCAGACTTAGTTGGCATTTTACTTTCCTTATTTGGAAGGTAGCCTGAACAGCTTCTAGCTCTCCTGTGTTACCACTGACTATCAACATTGAAATATATTAATTGAATATAGAGAAAAATGCATATTAGAAGTAGTATTTTATACAAAATTTAACACTATTTAACATAAAAAGAGTATTCTGGTTAAATAAATAAAGTTGTTGCATCCTAATTTCTTCCAATTGTCAAGTTTTGTTTTGTTTTGTTTTTCCTAATACTCTAGGAAGGGAGGGAGGAGCTTACAACAAATAAGCATCATCAAGCAGAAAAAATTTCCATATTGATCATGTCCACAAAATGTCTCACGCATTTTGGTCCATCATCTGTCTTTCAGGAGTTGGATAGTATTCTTCATCACTGGTTCTCCAGAATGATGATTAAACAGTGCATTGAACAAAACTTGCAAGTTTAGTTTTTTTCATTGCATATTTATGCAATATTGATGTTATAGGATGAATTGTCATCCTGGTTCTACTCACTTCATTTTGCCCTAGTTCATATATATAAATCTTCCCAAGTCTCTGAAACCAACTCCTTCATTATTTCTTATAGCATGATATTATTCCATTATATTTATATACTATAATTTGTTTAGCCACACTTCAAAAGATGGACACTTCATTCCTTGTTAATTAATGGGCCTTTGCCACTATAAAAAAATTTTAAATATACATTTTTCATACACACAGAACCTTTTTTGTATGTTTGTTTCTTTGTATAGATCTAGTAATTGGATTGCTAGATCAAAGGAATACACACAGTTTAATGTGAATGAACCCATTTTTAAATTATTATTTTAAATAATAAGATTTTTTATTTTTCAAAATACATGAAAACATAGTTTTAAACATTCACTCTTGCAAAATTTTATGTTCCAAATTTTTCTCCCTCCCTCTCCATTTTCCCCATCTTCTAGACAGCAAGTAATCTAGTATGGGTTAAACATAAGCAATTCTTCTAAATGTATTTCCACATTTGTCATGCTGTGCAAGAAAAATCAGATCAAAAGGGAAAAAATAAGAAAAAGGAAAAAAAAACAAGCAAACAATAACAAAGGTGGAAATAGTATGCTGTGATCTGTATTCAGTCTCGATAGTTCTTTCTTTGGATGCAGATGGCTCTTTCCATCTATTGGAATTGCCTTGGATCACCTCGTTGTTGAAAAGAGCCAAGTCTATCATGGTTGATTATCACATAATCTTATTGTTGCTGTATATAATATTCTCTTGGTTCTACTCACTTCACTTAGCATTAGTTCATGCAAGTCTTTCCAGGCTTTTTTGAAATCAGCCTGCTCATCATTTCTTATAAATTTCTCATATCCCATTATATTCATATACCATAACTTATTCAGGCATTCTCCAACTGATGGGCATCCACTTAATTTCCAGTTCCTTATCACTACAAAAAGGGCTGCTATAAATATTTTTGCACATGTGGGTTCTTTTCCCTTTTCAGTGATCTAAAGTGATACACTGCTGTATTAAAGTGTACACCCAGTTTGATAGCCCTTTGAGCATAATTCTAAATTGCTCTCCAGAAGGATTGGATCATTTCACAACTCCACTAACAAGGCATTAGTATCCCAGTTTTCCCCCATAACCTCCAACATTTATCATTAACTTTTCCTGTCATCTTAGCTAATCTGAGAAGTGTGAAGTGGCCCCTCAGAGTTGAATGATCCTATTTTCTTGCAACCTCTCTGAGATTTTTCATTTTGCTTTTTTTGTCACTGCCAATCTCATCAGTGTGAAGTACAACTTTAGTGTTGTTTTAATGTGTATTTCTCTAATCAGTGATTTACAGCATTTTTTTCACAGCTGTAAAGAGCTTGGATATTTTTTTTTCTAGAAACTACTTGTTCATATGCTTAGACTATTTAATAATTGGTAAATGATCCTTAATTTTATAAACTTTAATTACTTCCTTCTAGATCTTGAAGTGATATATTCATCAGGGAAACTTTTTTCAAAGATATTTTCATCCTTAACTGTTTCCTTTATAGTTTCAAGTAAATTTAATTATTGGGCAATGAAGTGGCCTGGTCACCCTAATAGTAAAAGCTATCACCCACCAAGTACTATTCTAGGATTTATGTCATATGTTTCCTTTGTCCATCAGATGTGATCCCCCCCAAAAGTAAATCTTTCCTTAAAGGATTATAAACATACATCTATATATTGTATAGCATTGTATAAATGATATATCATGTAGTATTCCTGATTGAAGTTGATGTCAAAGAAAAGGCTAACAATTTCTCTTATTCATAGTTAGCTGGCCTGAACAGTGGTGGGAGCTTCAACACTTAAAAGCTTAAGCTAAAATACCAAGAAAAGTTAATGATATACAAATAGTAAACTATTTGAGTTCTGATACCTACTAATATCCAGATAGTACTACACCCAAGGAATAGGAGATAAGATAATGAACTAATGTCATTACCTCCAGGAATTTACAGATGGTGTGACAAGTTACATTCATTGTTTGGGAAGCCTACTGGTGCCTCACTGAAATAGGAAGACTTCACATAGTCAGACACATTGGTGGATGTCATGCTGTACTTCTACCTAAAAAAGTGATGCTTTTGGGGCAGCTAGGTGGTGCAGTGCTTAGAGCACCAGCCCTGAAGTCAGGAGGACCTGAGTTCAAATCTGGTCTCAGACACTTCCTAGCTGTGTGACCCTGGGCAAGTCACTTAACCCCAATTGCCTCAGCAAAAAGCAAAAAAAAAAAAAAAGTGATGCTTTAATAATTCAATGAAGCCATAGTCAAATTGTTGTCAGTTGAGCCATGCTGAGAAACATGTGCAAGACCAAGTGAAATTTCAGGAATACAAAACTAAACCTCCTTTGGGCACAAGTATTATTCACAGAAGAGACAACTGGTCTTGAATAAATCCATGTCATAGTTTCTTCCATAAAACTGGTTTCAATATTTGGGGTTAATATTAAGTGGTTGTGAAGTTTGCTGACTGTGACTCAGATTGTTGGGGGTAATTAATCTGTTAAGTAACAAAAAGCAAGTTTTAAAACTAATACATCTGCTTACAATCCAAAAATTTTCAGAAATTAGTTATGATGAGGTTTAATTTCTGAAAATAAGATTCAGGATTCAGAGCCAGAACTGCAATACTTTATAATCAGGGTAAGCAACACAGAATATGCTTGGCTAAGCAGCAGGAGAGTTACCTTCAAATACTACTGGAAAGGATCATAGAGGTAGTAGCCAAGGAAGAACTCACCTAGATTGCATCAACACAAAATATGACAGTGTTCCATTTTTGGCTAAGATAACTAGGCACTAGACTCAATTATTTCTACATTGCTAGACTATAAGTGCTATCACTACTCACGTATTTCAGAGCCCTGAAGCAATGTCTAAATTCCCTTCTCTAGTTATAACTTTTTAAGTGGGGTGACATCCAGGGGTGGAGCCAAGATGACAGTAAAGTCAGGAAATTGCTCAAGTTCTCTAAGTTTTCCTTGAAAACTGCATGAAACCAAATTTCTGAACCGAGTCTGATGGAATGAAACCACTCTACAGCTCAAAATAGACTTGAAAAACTTTAGAAAGGTCAGTCTCACTGGGGTGAAAAGGAAGTTCAGCCAAACTCAGATAGACTCCAGAAAAGGCAGTGAGAGGGTCTTATCACAGCAAATTAGTAAATAAGACTCTCAATCATGGCTCAGTAAAGGAGCAAATCAGTGGGGCAGCACTCAGTAGGAGCTCAGAGGGCAAACTGTTTCCTGAAAAGAGCAGGAAAAGCTACCCCCTACAAACACAAGTGGCCTCTGTACTCAAAGCCAAGGCTCAGAGATGCACAGGAAGTTTAGTATAATACCTTTTTTACTCCAGGAGCAGAGCTCAATCATTTAAAAGAAAAAAAAAAAAAAGGAAATACCAAAATGAAAGGAGAGAAAATGAGCAATAAACAGAAAAGAACTTTGATGGCTGAAAGCTACCAGGGCAACAGAACAGACCAATATACAAACTCAGACAAGGACAGAATATCCATGAAGAAATACCAAAATGTGATATGAATTGGTCTCAAGCCCAAAGAGGCTTCTTGGAAGTGCTCTTAAAAGACTTTTAAAAGGTAAATGAGAAAGGTAGAAGAAAAAATGAGAAAGGAAATGAAAAGTATGTATGAGAGAATCAACAGTTTGGAAAAGAGGAAAAAAATGTCTGAAGAAAATAATTTAAACAATAGAATTAAATAAGTGGGAAAAGATACAAAAGCTAAGTGAAGAAAATCACACATTAAAAATTAGGAAAGGACAAATGAAAGATAATGACTTTATGAGATAGCAAGAATTAGTAAAAAAAAAAAAAACAATTAAAAAGAATGAAAAAAAATAGACGAAAATGTGAAATACCTTATTGGGAAAATAGTCCACTTGAAAAATAGATCCAGAAGAGACAATTTAAAAAAAATTATTGACTTGCCTAAAGACCATAAACAAACAAAAAAAGCTGGATAGTATTCTATAAGAAATCATTAATGAAAATTGCCCCTATATTCTAGAAACAGATGGGGAAATACTTATTGAAAGAATCCATCGATTACCTTTGGAAAGAGATCCTACAAGGAAAACCCCAAAGAATATAGTTGTAAAACTCCAAAACTAGTCTCAAGGGAAAAATACTTCCAGCTGCCTGACAAAAACAATACAAATATCAAGGAGTAATAGTCAATATTACTCAGGACTGGCAGTTTCTACAATAAAGGTTATTGCAGATGACCTGGAATACCATATTCTGGAAGGCAAAGGACCTAGGATCACAAGAGTTAACTACCCAGAGAGACTCAGACTCATCTTTCAGGGGAGGTAATAGAGTTTCCATGAAATAAAAGACTTTGAACCATTTCTATTGAAAAAAACAGAAATAAACAGAAAATTTAATCTACAAACACAGGACTCAAGAGAACCATAGAAAGGTAAACAGGAAAAAAATATATATTATTTAAAGGTTAAACCATTTATGTCCCTAAATGGGAAAACAACATCTGTAACTATTGAGAGCTGTATCTGTCACTGTGGCAGACAGACGAGCATCACATAGACTGAGGGTGTGGTTCTGAATGGAGTCTGATGTGATGATAGCAAAGAAAAAAGACATTAAGGGGTAGAAAAAGTCTGCACTTCAAAAAAAGGGAAGTATAATGGGGCAATTAATTCACATGAAGATGTGCAAAAGACCTATTGCAATGGAAGGAAAGGGGGGGGGCGATAAGCATTGTCTGAAATGATCTCATCAGATTTGGCTCTAAGTGGGAATAACTTAATCATTCTGTTAAATATAGAAATTTATCTAACCCTCTAAAGAAATAGGAGGCAAAAGAGGAAAGAAAAGGGAGGAGCAAGATAGAAAGAAGGGTAGAAATATTAGGGGAAAAGGTAAGAGAAGGGGAAAAGCTTGATAATAAGGTAGTGAGTGAAGTGGGTTAAAAGACACTATTACAAGAGGGGGAGTGGTGACAGGAGATAAGGTAGTGGTTCGGTGGGTAAGAAAAGGAAGAGGAGTAAAGGTAATCAGTAGGGTGGATAAAAAAAACATACACTTAATGACAGAGTGGAAAGAGAGAACAAAAAGATATACAGTAGAAAAAAATAGAAGGGAGAGAAACACAGTGCTGTTAATCATAACTGTGAATGTGTATGGGATTAACTTTCCCATAAAATGAAAGCAAATAGTAGAGTAGATTAAAAAACAGAATTCTACAATATGTTGTTTACAAGAAACACATTTGACACAGAGACACACATGCAGATGAAAGGTTAGAAGAGAATTTATTTTGCTTCAGCTGAAGTAAAAAAAAAAAAGCAGGGGTAGCAATTTTGATCTCAGATAAAACAAAAGCAAAAGTAGATCTTATTAAAAGAGATAAAGAAGAAAAGTACATCTTGATAAAGGGTTTTATAAACAATGAAGTAGTAATGATACAAAATGTGTATGCACCAAGTGTAGACCAGGCAAATTCTTAGAGAAGATTTTAAGTCAATGACAAGAAGAAATAGACAGCAAGACTATTCTAGTGAGAACTTTCCCTTCCCCTGTCAGAATCAGACAAATCTAACCACAAAATAAACAAGAAAGAAACTAGGGAAGCTAATAGAATTCTAGAAAACCAGGATATGATAGGCCTCTGGATAAAACAGAATAGAGACAGAAAGGAACACACCTTTCTCTTGGCTGCACATGGTACCTATGCAAAAATTGACCATGTTTTAGGGCATAAAAGTCTCACAATTGAATGCAAAAAAGCAGAAATAATAAATGCTTCCTTTTCAGACCACAATGCAATTAAAATAGCCTAATTCTAAAGAATGAGTGGATCAGACATTAAATTACATAAACAATCTATAATTTCATCCAAGAAAATGACAATAATGAGATAACATATCAAAACCTATGGGATGCAACCAAAGCAATTGTTAGGGGAAATTTTATATCTCTAAATAACTACCTAATTAAAATAGAGAAAGAGGATATCAATGAATTAGGCATGTAATTTAAAAGCTAGAAAAAGAACAAAAAAAAATCACCAATTAAATACCAAATTAGAAATTCTGAAACTCAAAGGATAGATTAATAAAATTAAACTAAGAAAGCTATTGAATTAATAAATAAAACCAAGAGTTCATTTCATGAAAAAAAAAAAAAACAATAAAATAAATAAATATTTGGTTAACTTGATCAGACAAAAAGGAAAAAAAAAAAAAAAACAAAACACCAGCATCAAAAATGAAAAGTGTGAATTTATCACCAATGAAAAAGAAATTAAAATAATAATTAAGAGCTATCTTGCCCAACTGCATGCCAGCAAGTCTGACAATCTAACCAAAATGAGTGAATATTTACAAAAATATAAATTGCCTAGATTAACCGAAGAGGAAATAAATTATTTAAATAGTCCCATTTTAGAAAAAAAAAATGAACAAGTCATTAATGAACTCCCTAAGAAAAATCTCCTGGGCCAGATGGATTCATAAGTGAATTCTACAAAACATTTAAAGAACAATTAATTCCAATATTATGTAAACTCTCTGGGAAAATATGTAAAGAAGGAGGACAAATTCTTTCTTTGATACAAATGTGGGACTAATACCTTAACCAGGAAGAGCCACAACAGAAGAAGAAAATTACAATCTCCTTAATGAATATTTTTGTAAGTTTATTTATTTTTAATTCACATTGCTTTATGAATCATGTCGGGAAAGAAAAATCAGAGCAAAAAGGAAAAGACCATGGGAGGCAGAAAAAAAAAAAAAGAAAAGAAAAAAGAAGTGAACATAGCATGTGTTGATCTACATTCAGTCTCCACAGTTCTTTTTTTGGATGCAGATGGCATTTTCTGTCCAAATTCTATTGAGATTGCTTTGGATCATTGAACCACTAAGATGAACCAAGGCTTTCATAGTTGATTATATACATTCTTGCTATCGTTCTGTACAATGTATTCCTGGTTCTGCTTGTTTTGCTCAGCATCAGTTCATATCTTTCCAGGCCTTTCTATAATCTTGTTCATCATTTTTTACAGAACAATAATATTCCATTACCTTTATGTACAACAACTTGTTCAATCATTCACCAATTGATGGGCATTCTCTCCTTTTCCAATTCTTTGCTACCACAAAAAGAGCTTCTACAAACATTTTTGCACACATGGGTCCTTTTCCCTCCTTTCTGATTTCCTTGGGATACAGACCAACTAATGACAATGCTGGATTAAAGGGTATGCACAGTTTTATAGCCCTTTACATATGCCCTTATATGACCTTTGGATCTGGTACAGCAAGGCCACCTTCATCTGTCTTTTTTTTATTAATTCCCTTGAAATTCTTGACCTTTTGTTCTTCCAAATGAACTTTGCTACTATTTTTTCTAGATCTGTAAAATAATTTCTTGGGGGTTTGATTTGTATGGTACTAAATAAGTAAGTAAGTTTGGGTAGTATTGTCATTTTTATTATATTTGCTCGGCCTACCCATGAGCACTTAATGTTTTTCCAATTAACTAGGTCTGATTTTATTTGTGTGGAAAGTGTTTGTAGTTTAGTTTGTATAGTTTCTGACTTTTTCTTGGCAGATAGATTCCCAGATATTTTATGCTATCATCCATTATTTTGAATGGAATTTCTTTTTGTATCTCTTGCTGCTGAACTTTGTTGGTAATATATAAAAATGCTGATGATTTATGTGGATTAATTTTGAATCCTGCAACTTTGCTAAAGTTGTGAATTGTTTCTAGTAGTTTTTTAGTTGAGTCTCTAGGGTTCTCTAAGTATATCATCATGTCATCTGCAAAGAGTGATAATTTGGTTTCTTCATTACCTACTCTAATTCCTTTTATCTCTTTTTCTTCTCTTATTGCCAAAGTTAACATTTTTAATACAATATTAAATAATAATGGTGACAGTGGGCAGCCTTGTTTCACTCCTGATCTTATTGGGAATGGTTCTAGTGTCTCCATTACATACGATGCTTGCTGATGGTTTTAAGTAGATGCTACTGATCATTTTAAGGAAAAGCCCATTTATTCCTATCCTCTCTAGTGTTTTTAATAGGAATGGGTATTGGATTTTATCAAATGCTTTTTCTGCATCTATTGAGATAATCATATGGTTTTTGTTAGTTTGGTTATTAATATAAGAATATTATTATATATATATTTTAATATATAATATAATATAATATAATATAATACAATATAATTTTTTTGATTATGCTGATAGTTTTCCTGATATTGAACCAGCCATGCATTCCTGATATAAATCCTACTTGGTCATGGTGTATTATCTTGGAGATCTCATTGCTAAAATCTTATTTAAAATTTTTGCATCAATATTCATTAGGGAAATGGGTCTATAATTTTCTTTCTCAGTGTTCTCCCTATCTGGTTTAACTATCAGCACCATATCGGTATCATAGAAGGAATTTGGTAGTATACCTTCTGTCCCTATTTTTTCAAATAGTTTGTATATGATTGGAATTAATTGTTCTTTGAATGTTTGGTAGAATTCACATGTAAAACCATCTGGCCCTGGAGATTTTCTCTTAGGGAGTTGATTAATAGCTTGTTCTATTTCTTTTTCTACAATGGGGCTATTTAAATAATTTATATCCTCTTCTGTTAACCTGGGCAATCTATGTTTTTGTAGATATTCCTCCATTTCATTTACATTATCAAATTTATTGCCATAAAGTTGGGCAAAGTAACTCCTAATTATTACTCTAATTTTCTCTTCATTGGAGGAAAGTTCTCCCTTATCATTTTTGAGACTAACAATTTGATTTTCCTCTTTCCTTTTTCTGATCAAATTAACTAAAGACATCTATTTTTTTTTAATTTTATTTTTTTTATTTTATTTGCATAACATATGTGTGGGTAATTCTTCAACAATAACCCTTACATAGCTTTCTGTTACAAATTTTCCCCCCAATTACCTATCCCTCCCCTAGATGGCAGGATATCCACTACATGTTAATTATGTTAAAATATTGGCAAATCAAATATATGTATACATATTTCCAAACTTATCATTGTTGTGCAAGAAAAATCTTATCTACACAAAAGATATATCAGATAAAGGAAACACAATGTAAGCAAACATCAGTCAAGGAGTATGAGAATGTTATGTTGTGGTCCACATTTCACATCCCTCTCTCTGGGTGTATATGGTTTTCTTCAGTGAACCATTGGAGGTGGTTTGAAACATTTCATTGTTGAAGAGAGCCATGTCCATCAGAATTGATTGTCATATAGTACTGTTGTTGCCATGTATAATGATCTCCTGGTTCTGCTCATTTCACTCAGCATCAGTTCATGTAAGTCTCTCCAAGCCTCTCTGAAATGATCTTGCTGGTCATTTCTTACAGAACAATAATATTCCATAATATTCATATACCATAATTTATTCAGCCGTTCTCCAATTGAAGGGCAGCCATTCAATTTCCAGTTTCTAGCCACTACAAAAAGGGCTGCCACAAATATTCTTGCACATGTGGGGCCCTTTCCTTCCTTTATGATTTCTTCAGGATATAAGCCCAATAAAAATGCTGCTGGGTCAAAGGGTATGCACAGTTTGATAACTTTTTGAGCATAGCTCCAAATTGTTCTCCAGAATGGCTGTATCCGTTCACAGCTCCACCAACAATGCATCAGTGTCCCAGCCCTCCCAAATCCCCTCCAACATTCATCATTAACTTTTCCTGTCATTTTAGCCAATCTGACAGGTGTGTAGTGGTACCTCAGGGTTGTCTTGATTTGCATTTCTCTGATCAATAGTGATTTGGAGCACCTTTTCATATGACTATAAATAGTTTTAATTTCATCCTCTGAAAATTGTCTGTTCATATCCTTTGACCACTTATTGATTGGAGAATGGCTTGAATTTTTATAAATATGAGACAATTCTCTATATATTTTAGAGATGAGACCTTTATCAGAACCCTTAAATGTAAAGATGATTTCCCAATTTATTGCTTCCCTCCTAATCTTGTCTGGATTGATTTTGTTTGTACAAAAACTTTTTAACTTAATATAGTCAAAGTTATCTATCTGGTTTTCAATTAAGAGTTCCAGTTCTTCTTTGGACATAAATTTATTCCAACTCCATAGGTCTGAGAGGTAAACTATATTACGTTCCTCTAATTTATTTATGGTATCACTCTTTATATCCAGATCATGAACCCATTTAGATCTTATCTTGGTATATGGTGTTAAATGTGGGTCAAGCCCTAATTTCTTCCACACTAGTTTCCAGTTTTCCCAGCAGTTTTTGTCAAATAGTGAATACTTATCCCAAAAGGGCTTATCTATTTTGTTAGTTTTTTCATAAAACCACCTCTTAGTTTTATTTATTAATTCAATAGTTTTCTTATTTTCAATTTTATTAATCTCACCTTTTATTTTCAGAATTTCCAATTTGGTATTTAATTGAGGGTTTTTAATTTGTTCTTTTTTCTAGTTTTTTTAATTGTAAGCCCAATTCATTGATCTTCTCTTTCTCTATTTTATGCAAGTAAGCATCCAGAGATATAAAGTTACCCCTTTGGCCGTATCCCACAAATTTTGGTATGTTGTCTCATTATTGTCATTCTCCTGGATGAAATTATCAAATGTGTCTATAATTTGCTCTTTCACCCATTCATTCTTCAGGACTAGATTATTTAATTTCCAATTAACTTGTGGTCTGTTTTCTTCTGGCCTTACATTACATGTGAGTTTTATTGCATCATGATCTGAAAAGGATGCATTTACTATTTCTGCTTTTCTGCATTTGATTTTGAGGTTTTTATGCCCTAACACATGATCAATTTTCGTATAAGTTCCATGAACCCCTGAGAAAAAAGTATACTCCCTTCTATCACCATTCACTTTCCTCCAGAGATCTATCATACCTAACTTTTCTAGCCTTTTGTTTACCTCCCTAACTTCTTTCTTATTTATTTTGCAGTTTGATTTATCTAATTCTGAGAGAGCATGGTTGAGATCCCCCACTAGTATAGTTGTACTGTCTATTTCTCCTTACATCTGGGTTAACTTCTCCTCTAGGAATTTGATGCTATACCACTTGGTGCATATATGTTTAGTATTGATATGGCTTCATTGTCTATGGTACCCTTTAGTAAAATATAGTTTCCTTCCTTATCTCTTTTAATTAGATCTATTTTTGCTTTACTTGATCTGAGATAAGGATTGCTACCCCTGCTTTTTTTTGTTCACTTGAAGCATAAAAGATTCTGCTCCAGCCCTTTACCTTCACTCTATATGAATCTCTATGTTTTAGATGTGTTTCTTGTAAACAACATATTGTAGGATTCTGGCTTTTAATCCAGTCCACTATCTGCTTCCGTTTTATGGGAGAGTTCATCCCATTCACATTCACAGTTAAAATAACTATATCTGTATTCCCTGCCATCTTCTTTACCCAAAGTTATATTTTTCTCTTCCCTTTCCTCTTACTCCCTTCCCCCCTCCCCAGTACTTTATTTTTGATGACCACCTCCCTCCACTAGTCCTCCCTCCCTTTAAAACCCCTCCCTCCCCTTTACACCTTTCCCCTAATCCTTCTTTTAGTCTATCCGTTTCCTTTTCTCCTTTCCCTCCCACCTTCCCACAAGGAGGGTCAGGCCTTTCTTTGAAGCCAAATGTGTCTGATATACTCTCTTAGAGCCTAATCTAATGAGAGTAAGGTTTACACAATACTCATTGCCCTCCTTTCTTTCCCTCAATTATATTATATCTACTATGTCTGTTTATGAGATTTTGCCTTATTTTATCTCCTTTATTTTTACTTTATTTTGCCTCCCCCCCTTTTTTTTTCAGTATGGTATCCCTTCCACCTCTAATTTCTTTTCCATTATTATTAAAGAAAAATCAAATTATACCCCCATTCTTTAAGGATACCCATAGTAGAAATATAGTTCTCAGGATTTCTTTCCTTTTTGCCTTTTTATGCTTGAGTTCTGTATTTAGAGGTCACATTTTTTGTTCAGATCTGGTCTTTTCATTAGAAATAGGTGAAATTCTCCTGTATCACTGAATGACCATCTTCTTCCCTGGAAGCTGTCTATGGCGAGAGCTCTCTTCTGCTTCTTGCTCATGGTTTTGAGCTGAGGTATCAGTCACCAGCAGGGAAATCTGCAGCAGTTTCAATTTGCCCTGGGGTTGACTTCCGGTCTGAGGCTGGTCGGGGTAGATCCACACTAGGACCAAGCTTTCAGCTGCTCTCAATCCACCCTTTACCAAAGGCAGATCTGCCAAAGCACCTGCCCGCAAGCAGAGCAAAGTGGCCCAAGCATCTCCCAGGGACTTCCTGGCAGCCTAAAATCTTCTGCTCCTTATCAGCCCCGGACTTGCACCCTGGCTGCACACTGGCATCTAAGCATTGGCGTCTGAGCGCTGGGAGCTGCTTGATCCCCTGCCCGTCTAAAACTGACCTCCGGAGTTCTTTCAAAGTAAATTTTTGATAGAAGTGCATTGTTCTCCAAGTGTTTGGTGGAGCCCTCACTCTAGAACCAGTTCAGAGGCTCAATTTGTCTGGGTCTGAGGGAAGGTCTCAGGAGCTCACAGAGGATGCTGTCTGCAGTTCGCCATCTTGGCTCCGCCCCCCCTCCTTATATGCCCTTTGGGCATAGTTCCAGATTGCTCTACAGAATGGTTAGAACATTTCACAACTCCACCAACCATTGGTGTCCCAGTTTTCCCACATCCCCCTCAACATTTATCATTATTTTTTCCTGTCATTTTAGCCAATCTGAGAGGCATGAGGTAGTATCTCAGAGTTGTTTTAATTTTCATTTCTCAAATCAATAGTGATTTAGAGCATTTTTTCATATAATTATAGAAGGTACCCATTCCTTTTGAAAGCATTAGAGATCATGGGGATAAAGGCCTTTTATACTGTCTGTATCCCAAGGAAATCAGAAAGGAGGGAAAAGCACTCACATGAGCAAACATGTTTGTAGAAGCTTTTTTTTGTGGTAGCAAAGAATTGAAAAATGAGAAGATGCCCATCATTTGGGAAATGGCTGAACAAGTTGTGGTATATGAAGGTAATGGAATACTATTGTTATATAAAAATGATGAACAAGCTGATTTTAGAAAGACCTGGAAAGATTTATGTAAGCGAATACTGAGCAAAACAAGCAGAACCAGGAGTATATTATACACAATGACAGCAAGAATATTAGATGATCAACTATGAATGACTTGGTTGTTCTCAGTGGTTCAGTGATGCAAAACAATCCAATAGACTTTGGACAGAAAATGCCATCTCATCCAGAAAAAGAACTAAGAGACTGAATATACATCAATACATGTTATGTTCAGTTTTTTTTTGTTTGTTTTGTTTTTTAATCTCTCCAATTGTTTTTCCCTTTTGTTATGCTTTTTCTCTCCCAACATGATTCATAAAACAATGTGTGTTAAAAATAAAGAAAAAAAAGAAAAGGAAAAAATAAATTACTTTGTAAGAGGGTCTGGCATTGAATGGTCTAATGGATAGTGTGCTCCATTCACTTATCATCACCGTAGAAAATGAGTCACCACATCTCTAAATTCCATGCTTCTATATCTCAAAGGTAGCAATGACTGATAATGAATAATTTCTTTCCCTAGGTAGTATGCTCCTTTTATGCACTGGTCAACTTTGGAATAAATACATTATAGGTTGTCTAATCCAAAAGGACAAGGTAGCTTTTTATAAGAGGGTCACTAGGTCAAGCATTGGATAAAGTGCTGTACCTGGAGGCAGAAAGACCTAAGATCAAATACAGCCTCAGACATTTCCTAGATGTATTACCTAAAGCAACTCACTCAACCTTGCTTATCTGACTTACTTAATCTGTAAAGCAAGCTGGAAAAGGAAATGTCAAACCACTTAAATAACTTTGTCTAGAAAATTCATGGGCCATGAAGAGTCAGACCCAACTAGCATGACTGGACAGAGCACTGAAATTAGGAGGGCTTGAGTCCAAATCAGATCTCTGATTTGTGTAACCCATGTGAAGTTAAATAGCCCCACTTGCCTCATCTTTAAAACAAGCTGGAGAAGGAAATGGCAAACCATTTCAGTATCTTTACCAAGAAAATGCCAAATGGGTCAGAGAAATTTGACATGACTAAAATAATTAAACAACAACAATAACAGCAACTAGCCAGAGATATCAAACATGGGGTACTGATGTCAACAATTGCCCAGCTCAGGTTAAAATGTAATTTTATGCTTTCATATTTAAAAAAATAAATATTTAACAAAATAAGTAAGAATGCAATTAAATAGAAACACTGCATTTTAAAATGAAGTCAATATGTGGCCTGAAGGGAAGCTCATTTACCCATTAGTGTCCTTTTCTATTTGAGTTGGACACCCCTGATTTTATTTAGAAATGAAGAAAATTAGATTCTATATAGTGAAGTACTTTGCACAAGATTTTAGAGATAGTAAATAGAAGAATCATGATATGAAATTGGGTTCAAATCTCATGCTCTTCCCATTACCTTCATCCTCCCAGATCAGTATAGAATTAATTTTCCATCAACAGCCTTATTTTAATTTATCAATAGATATCTATGGTAGAGTTTTCCAAACAAATTTGCTACAAAATAGTTTGGATTTGAAATATATTAACAGAACTCATAAATGTTAGGGATACAAAATACCTTTGAGATGAAAGGAGGATATGGAGAAAATAGTAGCAAGCCATGTAATACTTAAGCTGAACTAAATATTTTAATTTGGAATGACTATTCATCTACTCAAATAGATCTATGATCTCATCAATTTGGATTTTCCCTCCAACAATGCAAATCATAAGCCATTCGTACTTGACAATTCCATAAGACTCTTGTTCATATCTTCCTCAAATACCACAAGGGCTTCTCCAAATGAATTGGGATTTTTTGATTTTTCTTACTATTACAAAGATAACACTGCTTATTCAGGCTATATGTGGTCCCTTGCTCTCACCACATGAATTGTCAATTTTCTTCTTCTACCATATATTTCCATAATGTCATCCTTTTCTTTTCTCTTGTTTGAAAAGCTTGCTTTTTAAATATTTTGCATAGTTCTGATACCTTTCATTCATTTTAGTACTTTCCTTTTTGAAGATTTATTTTCAAAACCTTGAAGACTGTTGCATTCCATGTTTCACAACCATATAATGCTTATAACATGTTTACATTAAATAATGGTGATTTTTTTCCTTACAAATTCAATCTCAAAACCTATAAAATAAACAAAAGGAATAATTTGATGTACATGTTAAAAAAGGAATAGGGTAATTATTTCTAAATCTAGAACACACACAGAGAGACATCATAATTAGACAAGGTAAAATACTTAAGAATTAAATGTCTGGCCAAAAACTAAGTGTGGATAAGCTAGAGTGGGTGATGAGGCAACAGAAAAAAGACTCAAGTGCCAAAAATTTTAAAAACGAAGCCTCTGAAAAAAACATGAAATACCATATATTCCAGAATGATTCAAATGAGAAATTAAAGCCACAAAACACAAAATTAGAACCTGGAGCCCTCAATACAGATTTTAAAAATTTATCAAGCTGATTAGAGAGGAAAAATTGATCCATGGCAAGGAGTCACTCTAAAGTAGAGGAGAAATTAAGATATTAGGAATATAAAAATCATAAAATGGAAGAAAATGTAATAGAAAAGAATCAAGAGGGATAAGGCCAAGATGGTAGGGTATAGGTACAGCTGAACTCTCCCAATATTCTCTCTCAAAAAACTTAAAAAATAAAAACACTTCAAACTAAATTTTGGAGCAGCAAAGACAACAAAAGGTTAGGGAGAGACATTTAACCAGCCTAAAACAACTTAAGAGGTCTGCAGGACAGGTCTATAATACCAGAGTGTTTGGGAACATTAGCAATGAGTCTTGAAGGCAGAGGCAGTGCTAAGTTCTTTGAGATCTCTAAGCTCAGAGTTGGTAAAGATGAAGGGGTTGGACAAATAGTTAGAAAGAGATTACAGAGAACATATGGTTTACAATAGGTCTAGCTGATACTGATTGGGAAGTAGTTCTGGTCTCAGTTCCAGGGCAGAGAGGAATACTTGTGACCAATTACTAGGGAGCAGAGACCTTGATCATACTTGTAGCTATAGGCAAGCAAGGACTCTTCCAAAGTAAAGACTAGGGTATAGACCAGGAAAGCAGTAAATACACTTTTCCCAGGATAGTAGCATTTTGGAAACGCTGAAAACTTGCAGACCCTCCAGAATTAACTCAGAAAAAGAAGTACAAAAATCCTGGAAGATGGCATAGGGGCTTCACACCTCAAGATAAGGAAAGACCAACTTTAACACAAAGCTCAAGTCAAGCTGGGAAAATGAGCAAACAACTATAAAGGAAAATTTGACAATAAAAATCTATTACAGTGGCAAGAAAGACCAAGATATAAACTTTGAAGAAGATAATGATATAAAAACCCTTACAAACAAAATCTCAAAGGAAAAAAAATATTAGTTAAACACAAGTTTAATAAGAATTCATGGGAGAGTTAAAGAGATAAGATTACTAGAAGGAATACTGGGAAAAGAAATGAAAGTAATGGAAGAAAATTGTAAAAAGAAAATTAATAGCTTGGTTTAAAAAGAGAGAGAAATATTGAAGAAAATAGCACTTTGAAAAAGAAAATTTTCCAAAATCCAGAATGGTTAAAAAAAAGGCACAAAGTTCATTGAAGAAAATAATTCCTAAACATTAGAATTGAGCAAGTGAAAGCTAAAGACTCCATGAGATATCTTTATTTCTTATTTTAACTTAGATCCTCCTGATTCCAGGGTCAATGCTTTATATACTATCTTCTAGCTGCTTTGATTCCATGAGATATTAGGAATCAATAAAAGAATGAAAACACAGAAAAAATGAAATACCTCATTGCTAAAACAATTGATCTGGAAAATAGTTTGAGGAGAGATAATTTATGAATTATTGGACTACCAGAAAGTCATGATCTAAAATGGAGGCTAGATATATCTTAAGAAATTATAAAAAAAATTGATATTTGGGATCCAGAGGGTAAAATAGAAACTGGAAGAATCTACTAATCACCTTCTTAAAGATGCAAATGAAAACTACCAGGAATATTATAGTCAAATTCCAGAACTTCCAGATCAGGAAGAAAATATTACAAACAGCCAAAATGAAAGAATCTAAATATCATGGAACCATAGTCAACATCACACATAATTTGGCAACTTCTACCTTAAAGAAATGATTTGGAATATATTCTAGAAGGCAAAGGAGCTAGGATTACAACAACAACAACAACAACAACACACACACACACACACAAAAAAAAAACAAACCTACCCAGCAAAACAGTATAATCCTTCAGAGGAAAAAAAAATGGATATTTAATGAAGCAGAGGACTTCCAAAGCATTCCTGATGAAAAGACCAAAGATGGACAGAAAATTTGGCATTCAAACAGAAAACTAAAGAGAAGCATAAGATGGAAAATATGAAAGAAAAATAATGAGGGACTCAAAAAAGTTAGATTTTTTACATTCCTTTATGGGAAGATGATACATGTAACTTCTAAGAACTTTATTATTGCAATAGTTAGAAGAATTTACATAGGCAGAGAGCATAAGTGTGAATTGATCATGTTTGGGGTGATCTCCAAAAAACCTCTAATATGGGAATGAGTGAGAGAACACATTCTGGAAAAGAGGGCAATGGAAAAATATAATATAAAATTTTTCTCACATAAAGAGATGTGTGAGATAAAGCTTTTATACTGGAAGGGGAAATGTAGGGTGGGCAATGTTATTCTCATTGAATAACCCAAAATAAATTGGGTATAGAAATCTCTCATCCAGCAGAGAAACAGGAGGGGAAGGAGATAAAAGAAAGGGAGAGAGAAAAAAAAAGGCAGCAGAAATTAAAGTTATAAGTAAAATAGATTTGTGAGAAGGAACAGGATAAAAAGAAAGAGGAAAATAAACAGAAGAATGTAGGATGGAGGGAAATACACAGTGAATAATCATTACTGTAATTGTAAAAGGAATGAATGACACATAAAATCGAAGTAGATGGCACAGTGCATTAGAAACCATTAGAATCTAAAAATATATTGTGTACAGCAGACACATTTGAAATAAAAAAAAAGATATAGTTAAAATAAAGGAATCAGGGTCCAGTGCATTTCTGCTGAAGTAAAAAAGAAAAAAAAAATGGCAGGGATAACAATCATGAATACGGCCAAAGTAAAAGGAGACATAATTAAAAGGAAATATACATTTTTTCAAACAGTGCAATAGACAATGAAACATTATCAAAAATTTACAACAAATTTCTCTGATAAAGGCCTAATTTTCTAAATACATATAGAGCTAAGTAAAATTTGTAAAAATAAGGATATTTGCAATTGACAAATGGTCAATGGACATAAACAGGCAGTTTTTCAAAGAAATCAAATCTATAGTCATATAAAAATGCTTTAAATCACTATTACTTAGAAAAAAACCAAATTATGATCCAGCAATGTTTCTACTGGACTTATAGCCCAAAGAGATCTTAAAGGAGGAAAAGGGACCCACATGTTTGTGGTAGCTCTTTTTGTAGTGGCAAGAAATTGGAAACTGAGTAGATGCTCATCAACTGAAGACTGGCTAAATAAGTTATGATATATGAATGTTATAGAATATTACTGTGCTGTAAGAAACTATCAGCAGGATGATTTTAGAGAAGCCTGCAGAGAGTTACATGAATTGATGCTAAGTCAAATGAGCAGAACCAGGATTTCATTGTTCCTGGCAACTGCAATATTATATGATAATCAATTCTGATGTATGTGGCTCTTCTCAACAATCAGATGATTCAAGCTAGTTACAATGATCTAGTGATGATGAGAGCTATCTACACCCAGAGAAAGGACTTTGGGAACTGAGGATAGATCATAATATAGCAATTTCACTTCTTTTGTTGTTGTTTGCTTGAATTTAATTTTCTTTCTCATTTATTTTCCTTTTTGATCTGATTCTTCTTGTGCAGTGAGATAACTGTATAAATATGTATGTCTATATTATATATATATATTTACCATGTTTAATATATATATATATATTGGATTACTTGTCATCTAAGAGAAGGAATGGGAGGAAGGGGGGGAATTGGAACACAAAGTTTTGCAAGAGTCAATGGTAAAAAATCATCCTTGCTTACATTTTGAAAATAAAAAGTTTCAATAAAAAAAAGAAAGAAAAAGAAAAAAAGGCAAATTAAAACAATTTTAAGATACCACCTCACACCTCTTACAGCAGCAAATATTGGGGGGGTGAGGTAAAATGGGTACATTAATGAATCGTTGGCAGAGTAGTGAACTGATCCAATTATTCTGGCGAACAATCTAAAATATGTTCATTTGCCCAAAGGGCAATAAAATTGTGCATATGCTTTCATATAATAGTGTCTTTACTGGGTTTCTATCCCAAAGAGATCAAAAAAGAGGGGAAAGGATCTACATGTGCAAAATTGTTTGTAGTAGCCTTTTTTGTAGTGGCAAGAAACTGGAAACTGAGTAGATGCCCCTCAGTTGGGGAATGACTGAATAAGTTATAAATGTAATGGAATATAATTGTTCTGTAAAAAATAAGCAGGCTAAAGGCCTGAAACATCTTACATGAACTGAAGATAAATGAAGTAAACAGAACCAAGAGAACATTGCAAACAGTGACAAGATTATGTGATATTCAATTGTGATGGACTTAGCTCTTTTCAACAATGAGGTTATTCAAGGCAATTAGGATGACCTCAGTGGAAAATGCCACCCACATGTGGAGAGAAAACTATGAATAGAGACTGGATGTGGATCAAAGGATAGTATTTTCAGATTTTTTTGTTGTTTGCATTTTTTTTTTCCTTTCTTGTGTTTTTTTCCCTTTTGATCTGACTTTTTTTTTTTTGCATAGCATGATGAATATGGAAATATGTTTAGAAGAAATGCATGTTCAACCTATATCAGATTGTTTGCTGGCTTGGGAAGGGAAAAGGAGGAAGGGGAAAGAGAGGGAAAAAAGTTTGAAACATAAGATTTTGCAAAGGTGAATGTTCAAAACTCTTTGCATGTACCTGGAAAAATAAATACTATTAAAAATTCTTTATCTTAAAAAATAAAACTACTGGATCTTTACCCATAAGAAATCAACTAAAAAAGAAAAGGACATACACACACACACACACACAAATATTTGTAGCAGCTATTTTTGTGGTGGCAAAGAATTGGAAATGGAGAAAATGCTCATCAATTGAGAAATGGCTGAATAGGCTGTGGAATATGATTGTGAGGGAATAGAGTTATGCCATAAGAAATGAAGAGGGCATTGTTGTTTCAGGACCAAAAATAAACATAACAATATAAACTGAGGCTAAGTAATGTGAGAATTGGGAGAGAGTTATGTACAAAAACAACAATGTTATAATGATGATTGATGGTGGAAGACTTAGCTACTGTCATTAATAAAATGATTCAAGATTTAAAGAAGTATGATGAAAAATGCTATCCATTTCCAGATAAAGAATTGATGAAGTCTCAGTGAAAACTGAAATAGAATCCTCATGTTTTTTCTTTATTTCACAATATTGTTAAAGTGGAAATATTTTTTACATGACTTCATTATATAATTGATAATATATTGGTTGCCTTCTCAATGTGTGGGTGAGGGATGGGAAGAAGGGAGAGAATCTAGACCTTAAAATGGATAAAGAAAAGAATGTTAATAAATAAATAAATACTTTACAAAACCAAAATACAAAAATAAAAGCTTTCGGAAAAATTTTTGAGAGATGTTAACTGTCATCCTGAGAATACAGCCTACTTCCTTTGTTTTGGAGTAATGAACAATTGTGCTTACTGGTGTTAGGTGACTTTGGCTATGAACTTTCCCATAGTCACTACAATGTTCTTTTATATTTCTCTATTATTGGTCACTATTAATAAATCATATCTCTAATCTTTTTTTAAAAGAAGAAACTCAAAAGACAGTGATATTTAACAACAACAACAAAAAAGACTATACTACATAAGACAAAAAGATAAAACAAACTGATAATGAAGACAAGATTCATGGGGAAAGCTATAGTATCATAAATGTGTGAAAATACCAACAAAATCCCTGAATACCAATTGAAGGAAATCAGATGAAAATTGCCCAAAATATAGAAAGATTAACTAATGGAGAGAATTCACAATTTACCTTCAGAAAAACAAAACAAAAACTCTGTTCTTCAATCTCCACAAAATAGCGTTAAATATACTAATTTTAATAAGAAGCAACAAGCTTTGCAAGTAATCAGAAGAAATGACATCAAATATAAAGAAAAAATAGAAATAGTATGTCTTTTCTATACCCACTAGAAATCAGAGAATGGAATAGCAAATTTTTAAAAAGAAAAGAAGTTCAATTTGCAATGAAAAATGGCATATTCTGTAAGCTGATTCAATTATTATGTGTAAAGGAAACACAGATAATAAACCAATATTAAATATGAAGCAAATTTGAACAAAACAGAATACCATCCAATTTCATAAAGGAAAATCAAACTACATTGGGAACAGATAAAAATAAAAATACAGTGATACTGAGAGAGTTTACATTCCTGCGTCAGATATGTTCATATCTAAAAGAGAAATAAGCAAAATTGAAGATATAGAGCTGCACAAATTTTTGAATTTAGAATTGAATGATTTATGATGACTTCTGGATGGGAACATAAGGAATATATAAATTCCCAGTGCCACATTCTATTTATGAAATAAACCATGTATTAGGAGAAAAAGAAGTTTTGAAAAAATGTAGAAAACATATTTTATATATCAAAATAAAAAATGTAACTAACACAGAAATGTTAGGCAAAAGATAAAATGTGAAGGGGAGACTTAATAGTGACATATTGAATTACTGGGCCAAATAAAAACTTCCAGAAAAAATAACTGTGAAGTAATGATAATGATGAGATTGCATACTAAAATTTCTGGATTAAAGCTAAAGAAATTCTTAGAGAAAAATTTATATCCCTAACAATATACATTCATAAAATAAAAGAAATGATTAATACACTAAATATAAAAGAAAAAAATAATGGAAACACCCACATAGAAACGATGTCACAATAAATCCAAAGAGGAAATATTTAAAATTTGAGGATAGGGGCAGCTAGGTGGCACAGTGGATAGAGTGCCAGCCCTGAAGTCAGGAAGACCTGGGTTCAAATCTGGTTTCAGACACTTAACATTCCCTAACTGTGTGACCCTGGGCAAGTCACTTAATCCCAATTGCCTCATCAAAAAGCCAAAAAAAAAGAAAAATGAGGATAAATTGGACAACAAAGAACTGATAAATCCAATAAAAAAAAGAAAGAAAGAAAAGGAAGGAAAATCCAGTCAAAGATAAATTGAAAAAAAATAAATAATTTTCAGGACCTATTATATATAGTTATGTGCCAGTACAATGGACTTTGTAAAATAGAGTCCTGTCTGCAAAATGTTATTTAAAATTGGCATCTTAATCCAACCATTCTGGAGAACAATTTGGAACTATATTCAAAAACTTATCAAACTGTGTATACCCTTTGACCCAGCACTGTTTCTATTGGGCTTATATCCCAAAGAAATCTTAAAGGAAGGAAAGGGTGCAAAAATGTTTGTGGCAGCCCTTTTTGTAGTGACTAGATACTGGAAACTGAATGGATGCCCATCAATTGGAAAATGGCTGAATAAGTTATGGTATATGAATGTTATGGAATATTATTGTTCTATAAGAAACGACCAGCAGGATGATTTCAGAGAGGCCTAGAGAGACTTGCATGAACTGATACTGAATGAAATGAGCAGAACCAGGAGATCATTATACATGGCAACAACAAGATTATATGATGATCAATTCTGATGGACATGACTTTCTTCAGCAGTGAAATGTTTCAAACCACTTCCAACTGTTCAGTGAGAAAGAAAGCCATATACACCCAGAGAGAGGGATATGAATGTGGACCACAACATAACATTTTCATGCTCTCTATTGATGTTTGCTTGCATTATGTTTCTCTTTTCAGATTTTTTTTGTAGATCCAACTTTTCTTGTGTAGCAAGGTAACTGTAAAAATATGTATACACATATTCGATTTGTCAAATATTTTAACATAATTAATATGTAGTAGACTTCCTGCCATCTATGGGAGGGATGGGGACTAAGGGGGACATTTTGTAACAGAAAGCTTTGCAAAGGTTAATGTTGAAAAATTACCCATACATATGTTTTGCAAATAAAAAGCTTTAATAAAATGAAAAAAAAAAGGCACCTTAATACCATTTCAAGAAAGAAAATAAAAACATCATAAAGGAGCTACAAAGCAAGGGAAGAGGATGCTGACCCAGATATATTTATAGGAGAACTCTATCATTTAAAAATTAATTACTACAATAAATAATTCAAATATCAAATCATAAATCAAATGCTTTACTAAATTTCTTTTATGAGATGAATGTAATCCTAATGTCTAAATTAGGGAATTTTTTTTTAAATAGAGAACTATAGTTTAGTACTATAAGACCTGATATATATAGGAAGTTCTTAAAATGCTTGATTAATTAATACACATTGATAACAAATTTTAAAACAAAATTCTGACCAAATAATATATTATTTATCCCAAAAGTTTACTATAAAAGAATTGAATTTGAAGTAGGTGTCCAAAGATGTTTCAACACTGAGGAAACAAGTAACATAATATATTTTAAAAAACAATAAGCATTCAAAATATTTTGATTACATCAACATGGACAGAAAAAGTACAAAAGAACACACTACACCAATGTACGCTAAAAAAAAAACCCTTACAAATATAGGTATATCATTTTCTAATATGAGTAAAAAATACATATTGTAATATTCAATGCTGTGTAACGTGGAAACTTTAAGAGCTTTCCCAATAAATTTCAGAAAAAAACCCCAAGGATATTCCCTTTCCCTGCTTTTATTTTGAATGAATAAAATACATATATTAAGGGATTACTTGTATGTATAAAGCAACTTTTTATGTACTGGGGATATAGATAGGAAAAATGGTGCCTGATTTCAATGAGCTCATATTTTAATAGATGGAAGCAACATATATAGGAAATTTCAGCTATAAGTCAGTTAGAAAGGTTCCCTATTGCTTAGGATTCATCAAAAAGCACAAAATAATAAAATATAATTTCCATTCAAAAAGTTACATCTATTTCTTATCTCCAGTCATTTGACAATGCAAGAATTTTGGTGGAAAGAACTTTCTTTTCCTGCTCTTTGACACTTGTGTTTGCTGGGACTGCATCACTTGAAGAAGGAGATGCCAAATTGCATCTCTATGATTGTGTAGAGCATGGAGCTAGACTGTTACTCTATAGAGAATTGCTATTTCAGCTATAATGTCTTGTCTGTACTGTACATGAAAGTTGATCAATCAGTCTGGGATAGCTGGCTCCTCCATAGAAATTGCTTCTTGGATGATGGATACAGGGTAGAGTTATGTATTTCCTTTCAATTCCTAGGAAAACTCATATGTCCTTTTGTGTAATGGTTTCTGATAATCCTTATTTCCTCTCTGCTGTAATTTCACTTTGTTGCTTTCCTACTTCATTAAAAATTGGAGATAGGAAAATTAGATTAATCAGGTTGGGTAAAGTTTTGTCAATTTTTGTGGATCTTTTCAGAGAAGAAGTTTGGGTTCTTTTTTTAAAAACATAGCTCTAGAAATACTGGTAAAAGTAATCACATAAGAAAAAAGAAATTAAAGACAAATACAACTATCAGTGTTTGCTGATGATACAAAGATTAACTTACAAAATGTTAGGTAATTAGGACGAAAACTAAATGAGAAAATAGCTTCAGTAAAGTAACACATTATAAAATAAACTTGCAAACAGTTTTTGATAAACCCAAGAATATAAATTAGTAAGAGATTTGTCTACCTGAAAGAGAATTTCTAAGAACATTGGAAAACTATTTGGCAGATGTTAGTTTTAAACAGAAATCTTATGCCATATACCAAAATAATTTTCAAAATGAATATGTGACCTGAATATTAAATATCATACCATAAAAACATAGAGAAACTGGTCAGTTATCACATCTATTGGTAGAGGATAAATTCTTAAACAAATGAGGGATAAAATTCGAAGAGATAAAACACAAACTAGATAATCCAATTCATGCAATTGAATGCTTTTGCACTAATAAAAAATATTTAGATGTGAAGAGATCTTGGTATTAAATATTTTTGCTATGGGTCTGATTGCCAAGATATAGAAGCAATTAGTACTAATTTATAAAACCAAAAGCCATTACCCAATTCAAATGATCAAAGATTATGCATCAACAATTTTTAAAAGAAGCATTGCAAATAATTAATAATTTGGAGATACTGTTTCAAATAACCTATATTAATAGAAATGTATATCAAAACAACTGTTATGTTGTCTCATAGACAGATTATTCAGATAACAAAAGATAAAAACAGCTAATTATATAAGGATTGTAAAAAGAAAGACACAGTAACATATTGTTGGTGGATGGAAATTAATTTGGAACTAAGTCCATTCTCTGACTCAAAAATCCCACTGCTAGTCATATGAATCAGCCTGATAAAAAGTTAGGCTAAGGAGACATAATCAACTGTTTTATATTAAAGAACTTACTTCCTAAGCATATCAATGAAGAATAATTTATTTCACTCTCTGCTAAACTTTCAAATGGTGTGACCTTTACTACTCAGGCCACATATCCATTTTGGGTTTATTCTGATTTGTGATAAAATATACTGATTCAAGTTTAATTTCTGCCAGATGGCTTTACAATCTTCCCAACAGAGGGAGTTCTCCCAAGAGGGAGTTTTCTAAGCAATTTATAATCTCAGAATTACCAAATATTTAGTTATTGAGTTTAATTATTTCTAAATCTTATTTGTCTCATCTATTTTACTGATCTACTTTTTTATTTTTAATCTGTCAAAATTCATTCTTAATTGTAATTTAATTTTAGGTCTGAAATTGTTCTCATTTTAATTTTACTTTTTTCATAATTTCACAAATGATAAAATATTTATAGCAGCACTTTTTTTTAAGATATCAAAAAACTGGGGGAAAAGTAGATACTCAACAAATGAGGAATAACTAAACCAATCGGTGGTTAAAGAAGATAATAGAATATCACTATAGAATAAGAAACAATGAATAAGATAACATCAGAGAAGCTCAGGAAGACTGG